>DF243464.1:0-38981 GCA_000507305.1 Breviolum minutum Mf 1.05b.01 | reverse complement strand
AATTCATTTTTTCCGAGGAAAGAACTGGCAATTGCGAAGCGTGAAGGACAAAAATGGGCGTTTCTCCGTCGCGCCGGTCATCATCAATACTGGAGGTAGCGCCTACAATCGGCCCATATTCAGCGACGTGCTCCTCAAACGTTTCGTCCCAAGTTTTGACCGTTCTATTTGGTGTGAGAAGCACAGCAGGGGCATCATCCACTTCCCAACACCCTTGGGAGATGATTTCAACCTGTTCGCGCAAGGATGGGATGATGTAAGAGTGAAGGACGGCTGCTTGAAATTTTGTTTGTCAATTTTTGAAGGGTTGTGGCGTTTGTTGTTGTTGTGGTTGGAATGTTTATGTTTTCTCCATGCAAGTTGATTTCGTTGGCGAGGAATTTGACGGACGTCCAGAAGAGGAAACTGTCATGTACAACTTGGTGGGGCACGAACTGGCAGATGTGATTGTGTTGTGCGACGGATTGGCCGGAGTTGTGGTTGGCATGAAGGCAAGAGGCGAAGACGAGAACTTCCTGCGTTGGTACTTTGAGAGCACAGTTCAGATGACAGTTCAGCGTTTTCGTGATGTAGGTGCCACAGAGCAGGGCATCAGACGCGAAGTGCAAAGCATGATGCTCGATCCAATGACTGACTGGAACAGCAGTTCCTTGCCAGTGCCGGATCAGCTTTGGAAGTCCAATTCGGCCGAATAAATAGCCCGCTCGATGCTTATAGTTCCATAGAGGTACAGGCAACCAGCAACAGCTGTTGCGACAGTCGATGCTTTTTGAAGAAAAGTGTGCGTTGAAACATTTCCTCACCAAATCTTTCCTATGAGTTTAAAATGATACAATGATGTTGCGGACGGATGAAATGAAGCTGGACAATTTTTGGATTAGACTATCGATGGATGGTGATGACGAGATCTATTTATGGATAGTTAAATTCCTGTGTATGACTGGAAAAACTGCCACTTTTGAAATGGAACGATGCCTGTTTATGGATGGATAAGCAACCTGTTTATGGATGGATAAATGCCCGTTTCAGAATGGACAAACTGCATTATAAATCTAAATTCTATGAGTGGCCTTTGGGGGGTGTTGGTTGCCAAGATATGGAGATAAAAATGTTAATGTGATTTTTACATGATTTGGGGTGGAAAAACGCCCCCTTGATAGTTATGAAATATGTTGTTGAGAAAATGCCCCTAGTAGTGATGAAAATTGTTGGGGCAAAATATGGAAATAAGAATGTTAAAATTATTTTGGTGAAAAAATGATGCTATGTAATGATGAAATATTTTGGGGGAAAATCGTGTCAGGCAACCTACCCCCAAGGCTCTCCACTACTGCAAGGCAGCTTGTAACTACAGTTTTATTCTTCATGATCTTTCACTGGACAGTCTAGTAGTGCACTGGGTCAACGACACTATGCATGAGCTTGACCTAGAATCGGGAAAATGGCCCGCTTTGACGCTTCAAAATTTCGGATCAATCATGCGGATTGATGGCGAAGAGATCCCTGCTAAGGTCAAGGCATCTCCTGGGTTCGTCCCACGTTGGCCACCGGAAGTGAATCACTTCGCAGAAACAGTTGGCGCCTCGTTGCCTTTGCATTCCTATGATGTATTTTCCGCAGGGCCTCTGATACTTACGTTTGGTTGGGGTGGTGGAACTTTGGAATATCCAGAGGTTTTCGACTCATGGTGGCAAATGAGCAAGTTGAAGCTGCTGCTTTCTCCTCAAAGTTTGAAACGCCTAAGCAGCTGCATTGATGGGCATGTCACACAGCAAGCAGCCAGTCACTGTGTAAATCTCCACACCTGGTTGATCTATCGTGAGTTCTTTTCTCAGCACTTGAGGTCCCAGCGTCGAGGTCAAAATCGGAAAATGAGTTTGGCCCAACTAATGACTTGCAAGTACCCAAGAATGTCCTGGCTGGACTGTGTTCTCGGGGGTTGTGACCAGCATTATAGCGGACCCCCCGTTGATTCTTCTCATTCACTTGCTGGCCACGTTCAAGCGTTGCTGGATGGTTGGATCAGAACAAGCTTTGATGATCTTATTTGGAGGTCCTTGAGCTCAGATCTTACTGAAAGACCATTACCCTCTGAAATTTTGACATCTTTGTGGTTCACGAATGAGGCCTTAGCAATGAAAGATGTTGCTTTAAAAGCAGTTGAAACATTTCAGATAACATGTCCAGCAATGGAAACGCCTCATGGCATAATCGGCCTTTTTTCTTCTATCCTGATGTTTCTGTGCATGGGCATTGTGGCTGCAGTCATTTGCATTTACGAAGTTATTGTAACATTCAAGGGCGGACAATCGATGTCACCTTTTGTTTGGGAACCTCTTGGTGGAATCTATGTAATGCTTTCCTCTTTTTGTCTAATTGCTTGGTTAGACTATGGTCTGGTCTACTGGGTGATCATGGCACCCTTGGGACTTTTTACAATGCTGGGCAAGACCTTGGAGATCATCACCGACTGGAAGATGAAGCAACGTCTGTTGCTTGCGGCGTTGCTGGGAAGTTGTCTACAAATCTTTGGTGCATACCATGTTGCTGACTCGTTGGGATGGGTGGGTTTGATGTTTCACAGCTTTGATACTTGGAAGCATGATGCGAATTTTACAGATACCATGCGCAACTTCCTGCAACCATGTCGCTACGAGACGCTGGCGGCATTGAAATGGCTCCAATTCTGTGAGATCATGCTCTATGTTTCGCCCTTGCTTCCTGTTGTAGTGCTAACCTACAACTTGAAAATCCACCATGACACGCGACAAAGGGCCGTAAGGGCCGTGTAACTCCGCTGAATCGAGGCTGAAAAGATCCGTGTTTCGAAGGCTAGACTGGGGGCATTTAGAAACTGTAGTCATGTGTGGTCTTCAAGAGCACCTCAGGTGAAACTGATTCAAATTTGATCAAATGAGTCGGTAGAGATGTAGATTCCATCGTTCCAACTGATGAGATTAGCGACTTCCTGGTCCCAAAATTTCCCAATCTGCAAGGTGGCTGTTTTCCAGGGTTTCCGTTTCAGAAAATGACGGAACACAATGATGCCCCCCATTCATTTTTGCCACCTGAAAGGTTGGGCAATGAATGGCCCAACCCTTCACCATTGATATTATACATGTATTATTTTCTAGAATTGTGGTAAGATATGGCGAGGTCCTTATGACTTTTGAATGTGATGTTTGGACCAATGCTTTGGATCCGAAAGGCTGGAAATCAGTTGGAAGATTACCTGGGGCGTTACCAACCGATGCGCATTGGCCATATCGCCTTGTTGAAAGAGGTGAGGCAGTCGGCAGGGAACAGGTGGTCTTGTCAGTCACAAAAAAATGCCAACAGCTATTAGAATCATTAGTATGAGCAGTTCCCCCGGGGTTTTTCCAATGTAATTTATAGTAGATGGTTAAAAGCTTCACTTTTGGCAGAGTGGGCGAAGGATATGGGATGATATTGGATATACCTGCTCGATGGTGTGGTGCAGCAGGATGTGCTTGGTAAGACCAAAAGCCAGAAGAGCTTGATGAAACAAGTTCAAGAAACACGCGCGATAGCCTAACTGTTGGGAGGTTTTGGGGTCGTAGGTTGGCAAGATAGGCTAGGGGGCTTTTTGGGGGATTTCTATCAGTTTTTTGAATGCTATGTCCTTGAAGGAGTGTCATGAGGTTTGATGTTTCACAATGTAAAACCCAATCGAAGGTGATCACAAAATGCCATACAACAAGACTATATTTGGATCTATTTGGACATCTCAAGGCTGGTTTTTTTTGCTCACATTTCTTTTTCCCGTGAAGGAGTCATGTTGATATCCCTTTTGTATCATCCTTTTCTTGATTTTGGGGCACTTCCGACGCTTCAAGTTTGGTCGGTCGAAACTTGACCAAGGCACTGCCCTTGATCGTGTCTACTCCATTGGTCCGGAGAGTGTGGAGGTCACCAGAGAAAATCTCCCAGAATTCCATCCCGCACAAAAAAAGGTGTGTACAATAAGATAAAGTCGAAAAACGATCATCAGTGTGTGCGTGTGTATTGATGATATACTGTGCATGTATATTTATATATATATGCATCAATACTCCACATGGTTTGCTGTGGAAAGCTTGTAGTTCCATCAAATTATGTCATGCATCCCAACGCCCTACCAGGGTATTGTTGAATCTACTTGTTACTCATCACAAAGGACGAAGCAATTGATGTCACCGATTCCTATTGTGGAACCTGGGCTGAGGGCTTGTTGGAGAAGGCCTCTAAAATTCGACATCCCAAGCGACTGTGGCGCCCAAAGAAGAGCAGGCCCGCGGAAGATGAAAGATGATGAAAGTAGAAGTGCAAACTTGCAAGGTAGACTTCAGTTTCAAGAAATGAGTAGCCAATAAGATGGTTTTCCATGCACTTTCCCGCATATTCAATCGAATCATACATATATATATATATAAATATAGCAGTGACTCAGTGACTCGTTATAACACATGTGCATCCTACTTAGCCGTTAGCGACCTGGGCGCCGCAATTTCCATTTCAGCTTTTCAGCCAGGCGAAAACTACACTTGGTAGAGCTCTGGGTTTGGCACCTAGGGGGTTCTTATAAATCTCTGCGGAAATATAGAAAGAGCAGCCACTGGAAACACTTTTTTGTTGAAAAAACAAGGAGGTAACCCTTAAATCGTCTAATTTCTCCATCAGTCTCCATCCCAATGGCAATGGAAAAGCCGAAAATCCACCCAATTTTTAAGATGTATTGCAGCGCATTACCAATTGATGAAGACTTTCCAAGCCAGCTATGATCGAATTGCGAGGCTGCGGCGTCGTCCTTAAGTCGAGCTGCTACACTGGCAGCTGACCGGGAAGCAGTGGAGGTGCCCCTGATGCCACCAATGCTGGGAATCCGAATCCCCCAAGTGCCACCATTTGAAATAAGGCCCTAGTAAGGCCTAATTAAGGGACAATGGGGGTTTATAGTCCCTGAATAACCCCTTATTTCTTGGGGGGCTGGCATAGGGGGGGTACTATTAGATTTGCATGAACCCGAAGAAGTTCCTGTCATGCCACGTTACGTGTACGAATGGAAGTTCTTTATCTCATTGCACGTAGCTGGATTTTTGTTGTGCAACACAGACTCAAGTAGAATTTTGAGAGGGAGCAATCAAATGAATTTGGCCTCTACTGGTAGGATTTTTCAAGCCAAATGCCATTTGGCTTGAAAGATCAAAATGATATAAAATGATCAAATTCATTCCGCTGCCATTTCTGTATCAGCCATTTGACCAGCGAAACCAATGGTCCTGTGCGACTCCAGACCATCATTTTGATAGACTGTTCCAACAGATCCCCAAGATTCTGCTGAATTTTTTTGTGACCTCAAAAGATCCCTTTTTTGAAATGGTGCTTTAGCAAGTTCCTGTTGCAAGATCATGGAAGATCCCAACTTCAAAAGCCTGTATTTGATGATGTCACACCACATGGGATAACCATTGGCTCCTCGGTACCCCTTGGCCGCGGCGAAGTGCATAGCGATGCTCTCGACTCAGAGCAATGTTGCTGATCAACAATGAACGTCAAGTTGGCCCTGATGATGATGGTGATCAGGATACGTATGATACTGATGATGATGATGATGATGATGATGATGATGATGATGATGATGATGATGATGATGGTACTTGCACTGCTGGTGATGATTTGCGCGGTCACTGTGATAGTCATGGGATGTGATAGTCATGGTGCTATGATTGTGATGTCGTTGGTAATTGATTCTCCTAGATGTTTCATGACTGTCACCTACTTGATTTTTCGCAGACTATCCATCACAATCATAGTTGAATGAGTTGAATGGTTGAATCTTTTCGTTTGATTTACATGTGTGATATTGAAAAATATGTGATTCTGTTAGTTCTTTGATCTACACAGTGCACCTTAAGAACGCAACAATGTTGTTCTTGGCGGCTTTGTCGTGCAGCGGTTGTCATTGGATCCGCTTTGAACCACTGGCTCACAGGTGTTGAACTAAAGCGAGGCACGGAAATGGATTGTGTGCTGTAATCTTCAACAGGCTTCATACTCCACCGTGGTCACTATTTGCCAATACACATCATTTGCCCTAAGACTCGTGAAACGAGAATTGCTTGTGTGACCACAAGGGCGCCAAACCACAAAAAACAACTTTTTGTTGGTGCTTTCTTCTATGAAGATCTCCCTGGCGATCTCCGCCCCGCCATGCGATTCACCTTCAAAAACACGGCCGAGCGTGCCGTGTGTCGGTCCTTGCTACGCTTGGCCAAATTGGCCGACAAGACTCCGGTTCCTTGGAGCCTGCAGGACTGAGAATTTTGGCAGGGAAATGCCATGGGAAACGTGTACGCCATCCTGCAACCTCCGAAGGACACGAGTGTACCTGATTTATTTTCCTAGCACAAACAACAAACTAACAACAGTTTCGAAAAATTGTAAAGCACCGCAGATTTCGAAGACTCATCAGGAGACTGATTTTAAAAGTGTTTGGATAAGATAGTATGAGTGCATGTAAATGCATATACGGTTTTCTTGTTGAAATTTTCGTTTGGTTTTGATGACAACGTGTTAGATTCCAATTTGTGGTGAAGTTGTTTTTCCCGCCGTTGTTTGGTATGCTATGGTAATAGGATTTGATAGGATGGTTTTTGTCAAACAGGATCAAAAAGGCTACAATTTATATGTTAGACAACTGAACCGGCCTATATTTGTGTCACTGCAGATAAAATGTCAATATGTTAGGCCAGATATGGATAGATATGGAAAGATGCTCAGACGTTTTTGACGTTCCAAACCGTGAGCAGAGCTGTACGGTAGGAGCTGTAATTAGTAATAATGCTGGATACTGGCATAGGCTCACATAGTTTCTACATGTTTCTACTTTAAATATATGTATTGTAAATAAGTTATATTATGATTCATTTGGATCCTTGTCATTGCCATTTCGATTTCGTCAACTTGTACCAAGTACCATTAAAGACTTGAAAGGAGGTGTCGCATTTTTGTGAGGTTCGATTGACGACTCTTCTTGGCCAACCTCCACGACTCTACAACACCAAGAGTTCCTTGAAAAACGGACCTGAAAACGTCGTCGTTTTAAGAAACGTGTGAAATTACACAAATGATGTACAACTGTATTTTTTGCATATTTTTTTTGCAAAATGTCCAAACTGACGCAAAACGACATGTATTTTGGATGTTCCATTCCATTTAATGATGCTACTTGAAAGTGAAGGCTGACAAGGAATCCATTGTCACTAGGGGATTCCTACAAACATTACTGATTGGCTATTGTGTCAGGTGACAGGACGCAATCACTGGACTCTGGAGATACCCGGTTTGACACCTTCAATCGGTAGCAGAAGGTTAAGGTTGATGTGGTCGGGATGAAAACACTGGACTGCTGCAGGTGTTTTCAAAGGATTTCAGAATTTTCCGTTTATTTCCCTGCATGCATGGAAGGATGACAGATTTCAATGGGTTTGACCACAAATTGTAGATCTGGGGACGGATCTTCTCCTGGGATATTGCCGAAAGCACTTTTGTTGAATGCCTCTTTTTTGCCGCAGTATATACAGTAAACATCTCATGCAAATATGCATCCCAAATGTTTTCCTTTCAGTGCAATTTTGTTGTTCGATGCCCTTTTGTCATGATCATTTTAGATGATCTTCGATGTATAGAGTCATGCAATCAGACATGTTTCTATTAGTGATTTATCCCTACAGGATCCAGCAACATTACAATTGACCCTTTGATATGTCCCAAAGTGGCACAATCTTCAGGAATGGGCCTTCGTGGGGAAGGCAATTTGTGACCTTTCTGGTGGTGCAACTGAGTGCCTCAGCAAACCTCAGATTCCTGGAATCGTGGGACCAGTGGGATAAAAGTCAGGGGCGTTCGAGGGTTTGCAGCTAAGTAGAGATGCCAGGAAACCAGATTCGCGGGTGACAGGTGGGATGCTGTCAGCTTGGGAAAGAAACCCTTGAGGTATAGTATTCCACGGCGTCACAGCAGCGCAACGAAGATCATCAGGTTGGGTTGGCAAACCATCAACATCCACCCCGCAGCACTCCAATATTATGATCCTTTGTGAGAAATGTATCCCAAATTTCTTATTGAAGAATCCATGATTTTATCTTAAGTGTACCACTTACAAAAGTGTGAGTGAAGACAACTAAGCCCTCAAATCTTCCTAGTGGACAATCCCACCATATTCCCCAATTGCACGTGCTCCCGGTGTCTACAGGGATCACCTGATCTACTTGCAGCATTTGGGCGTTCCACTTATTCCAGAAGCAGCAGCCCCTGGGCAATGTTGGAGGATGTGTGCATATGTGAAAAGGAAACACCTGTATTAAAATCTACAGGGTGTGATTTGCATTGCTTACTTTGACACGTCAACTTTGCCCGGGTGGGCCCGAGATATGTTGTCCCAAGTCCAGTTGATTAAAAGGATTTTCCGAATCCTTCGCATCATGGCTTGCATGCACCAGGATTTCCTACTGAAGACGTATATTTGCTAGCATGTCTTTTCCTATTGAATATTTTGAATTGTATGTTTACCAGTTTGCCACCATGTTTGCCGTATAGTCCCATGATCCACCAGTTGGAAGTCACAGGAATTAGTCCGTCGTCTTCAAGCTGCAGCCACCTTAGCCATCCATCTCCGCGCAGCGGAACCGGATTGGTCAGCCACTGGGGACCTGTTAAATCAAACGTGACTGGAAATCCTGAAGGTGTTGGTTGTGCTTCTTCTATCTTCTTCTTGTTGTTGTTGTTGTTGCTGTTGTGGTTGTCAAAGGGTAATACGCGTTCACAGTGAGAAAAATCGGGGACTTCTTGGAAGGGTTCCCTTTTCCTGTCCTACCTTGTGGGGAACTTGTGGCCCAATGCTAGCGTGGCTGTATCGTAAGCAGATGCTATGAAGGGAAGGGATGCCTCCGACCCTCCCTTGTGTCGATGAGCGTTTTTTTGTGCAAAAAAAAAGTGTGAAAGTTGATGTGCTTTTCCCAACCAAAGTGTTAAACTGTCCATGAAGGTGACCCCATGTAGACCTACCCATGGATTGTTTGGGCATTCTTTTCCTGCTAATTACCATCATCTCCGCCAAGGAATGTGTTGACTCCGTGATTTCTTCCTCCTACGCAGCGCCCATGGATGCTACAATCGAGGAGCAAGCAGAAACTCAGCTGGAGGAGCCGAAGTTAGAAATTGGGGAAGGGATGGGAAGGGAACGATGCTACACCGGAGAGTGGAAGGCTAGTGTTGTTTTCAATACCAGCAACATCAAGGCAGTTTTTGGTGAAGTTTCATGAGATTCTCGGTCCAGCATTTCTGCTGACACACAACACCAGGAGCTTTCTTTGCAGCAGATCTCGTTTCTGCGCTGCATTACTGCTAAGCTTCTTTTCCTCTTGGCTGGATCTTGTGGGTGGAACATGGGGAAACTATGTGTCGACCTGGAAACTATATGAAACTATCATCAACAATCACATGTCTTTGGGTAAACTATAAGATCTATAAGCCACCTCAACCGCACTTCACTTCAAATGTGGTTTAATACGGGAAACCATCCAAAAATATCCAAAAATGGGTTTATATTATTGCTGGTGAATTAGTGTAGCTTTCCCAGATACTGTAAATATTTGTAAATTATATCTTAGTTTGAGCTTCACAAGTTTTGAGGCCATATGACGAGCCTCGTGTGGGAGACCTACTAATCAGTCATCCTGTGTGGAGCGTTCTCCACGCCACGTGCTTCGGCTTGTTAAGAGATGAGCTTTTCCCAAACGTTTAAAAAGGCACTGCCTTTTGATTCCCAAACGTTTCTGCCACCAACAATTCCCATCGGTCGAAGTCCAGCCATCCCAAGGTTTGACCGCTCGGTGATTTTAATCGTTGCAGTGGATGGCTTGACGGGAATCAAAGGACTTTGCCTCAACAAGTCTCAGGCGTTTCCTGGTGGAAAGTCCCACACGGGCGTAAAAAAAGATGATGTTTTTCTGACATTTTCTTGGAGGCAAAGGGATACTAAGGGAAAACCGTTACTTCGGTATCTCAAATTTGATGCATACAAATATTCTTCAAAAATTGTTCGATCAATTTTGATCATATATGGTCCTGGTACTGTACTTGATCAAATATAGACACAAGAAGAGTGGTGACGGAAGAATTTAGACGCCAAAATGTGCCTCGGGGGTTCTGGTTGAGGCGACTACAATGATAGACAGACAATGGCAGATACAACATGTTCCACTTGAATGCCTTTCGTAGCCAAGTTATTCCTACCCGTGAGAACATGTGCGCATCTACAAAAGTTGCGGCACATTTGACAACAACTGTCCGGAGGTTTGCATGCATATTTTGTTCATATATATATATATATACATTATTTAGTATGCATATATACATATACGCAGGTACATGTAATATAATTTTAATACGAATGATTGAATATACAACTACTATATAGGCATGTAACTATAGCTCTAGGTGTTAGTAGACCAGTCCGTGGGCTGTATTTTTGGTCATGTATGCAGTTGCTCAGCAGATCATTCTCCAATCCGATCATCGTTGCCTGACACCTTTCGTTCCACGCCGCGGCAAGGGGCAAACGCTCGAGATTTTCCTCGCTGCGTCCGGCGAGGACGGGATAAAAGCTGGGCACTCCTGAAACTATACCTCCATGAAACCAGGGAACTGAAATCAAGATAAAATGAAGCAAGTCCAGTTTAGGTGCGTACATACACAATTGATATTGATATGAGAAGTTTTGGAAGTCACACAAACCTTCCATAAGAAAACTGGTCCACAGCGCTTGGTCTTGCTTTGCTGTTGGTTCATTGGACCTTTGAAACCTGCAGGGCCAAAGGTCATAGTGACTGAGTGAGTTTAAGAGGGAGAGTCAGGCAGAAGGATGGAAGTGTTGCGATTGCAACATCAATAGCTGCTGCTGATGACGAGTAGGATGAGAAATCCGATGATGATGGGTGATGATGACCATGGCGACAGGACTTGCCAAAGCTTCAATGTTGGATGAAAGGAAAAGATCTCAGCAACGGTGGACCCCTCACGACCTATGGCAGTGAGGTAGACAGTAGCCCGGTGGCTGGAGGACTGGATGAGGTACAGGATGTACCGAACAGGATGGCAGTGAGAGATGTTAATTAATCACACACTTGGCCTTGCCCTGATATATCTTGGGAAATGATTGAACTGTTTCCACATGTTTCTACAAATTATGTGTCACACAAATTCTTTGAGTACGTGATTGATCCGTTGTACATAAGATTTTTATCCCGAAATGCTTCCAGGCGGCATGGTCTTTTTGCTCCCATAGCGCTTATAAAGATGGCAATGGATCGTTTGCTTGAAGGTTTAGACGTGTCCAAAACTGCTAAGGAAACCATTCCACCGCTGGAAACAAGTCTTCCAAAGCCCAATCGTTTTAGTTTAGGGATTGGTAGGATCTAATTTGCCAAAAATGGTGTATAGTATGGCTTCACCAAAAGACAGATCTGAATCCCATTTCCATCATGGCCAAGGTCTCCACTGGATCCATGGTGATGTCAACAGCCTGTCATTCTGTGCCTTGAACCTGTGAAAGCTGATGTTTTGCAACGCCTGATGTTTTGCAAATGGATTCTCCAGAATGTCGGACAGTTCAGGATGGAGTAAGATACCCTAGCGCCTTTATTCAAGGATGATGATTTGCAAATTTCCATCCAGGATGATTGTAAATTGTCAACATGGTAAATATACCATAAGATACTACCCTACGAAAATTTACGAAAAAATCTACCCACAAAACATATCCATCTGAATCCATCTCCCAGTTGGGACTCCCACTTTGCGCCCTGAAAAGATGGATTCAGATCCTCTCCAGTTTCGGAGGCGGAGATTTGGAAGCCATGGCACCTACAGAAAGATTACGGTTCTTCCGGGGCTGAACCTCGGCGAAATTTCCAAAAGGTTGATTTTTTTGATTTTTTGAAGCGAAGATACGAAAGGACCATGGAAAATTCGACTTCGAGATTCCCCGGAAAACTGATATTTTTATATAGGATGTGTTTGCATAAAATTTAGGAAATTGAATGAAATTGAGATGTTTTTGTTGCTTTTTCATGATTTTACTTCTGTTTCACTAGGTTTCACTACTAAGTCCTATGTTGTTTCACCATTCACCTTTTGATCACCTTCTGTGGAGTTTTGGTAGAAGGTGCCAAGTGGTCCTGGCAGCAATTGGCTGTGGATTTGGAGCGCGGTTTTTGGATCCACGGCAGGCCCTGTGCACAAAGCCACTTGGTGGCTGGTTTCCAAGTCCCACGGTTGTTGCGACGAAGGGTACCTCCCAGGTTCGGTTCGTTGTTGTTTTTGGTGCCGATTTGGCCTTTCAACTTGAAATCATGTCAAGTCTTATCTCTCGTCATGCGAAGTTATGCTGAGGTTTGCACAAGCTGTGTTTTGACAACTTCCTGGCAACCAGGGATGTTTCTTGTCAGAACCTAGATGTGTTGGTGCCACCAGACCAGTATCAGCGCATCCTGAAGAGAAGATAGTCTTGGATCAAAAGTGTTTTTGTTGATTCATCAACTTGGTTTAACCCAATCATCTCCTGCACAGTTTCTAGATTCAATGATTTTAATATGATTTAATGTTTCTGATATGAGGCGAAAAGAAGATGTGGACCACAGAGACTGGATGAAAGTAAAAACCTACGAAGTTGTGAGAAAAAAATAGAAAAAAAATCATAGGTAAAAGCAGCAAAGCCCGCGAGATGCGGGGTTCACGATTTGTGGTTCATTTGGTCATCTTTAAACGGTTCTGGGATAAGTTTTTGGCCCAAACCTGCTCACCAAAAATCTTCACCAGGTTTGGCACTCCGCTATGATGGCAGCTGTTGGCCCTGTGCTTCTCGCCACAAAAATGCACAGCTCACTGTTGAGGTTTGTCCCACTAATTACTTGTTCTTGTTTGCCCCTTTTCTAGTAGATAACCCTAATGTGCTTGTCAAAATTATTTTGGGAAGGGACCCCTGAGACCCCTTAACAAGGCAGGGGTGATGTTGAACATATGGGTGCAACTACCATCTTAAATGGTCAAGCCCGGTAGGATTGCAATGTGTTGCATGCTGAGGGTTCAAAGCTGATTTCCTATTCCCTGATGTTTGCTCCCCTAAATTTGTAAATCAGATATTTTCACGTATTTTCACATATCATTCCTCATAATTTCATCATGGGCATGCAATCAGCTATGCAACATGTCATATTCGTCTTCCCCCGAGGTTGGCGGACTTCCCAAGGGGTCCTGCAGCTGATCCCGTTCTGAAGCAAACCTTGCTGACACACTACCGTTTCTCGGCGTTTCGATGGATGGTAGATGAAGTTTCTCGGATGGTTTTTTGTGGACTGCTCGAACGGAATCATATGCCTCATATGCCAAACTCATGAACAAATTCATCGTTGGAATGTGTTTTCTGATGTATACTCCTACTACATTATGTGGTATATTGGTATCATATTCTGTTTTGCATACGCTTTTGTAATAGATTTGGGATTGGATTCAGTCTATTCCTCGCTACAGTACCTGCCCCCCCCCAAAAAAAAAACGGTGGGTTCCCATGGATCATCGGTGGGATCCACCGAGGTAGCCAAGCTACAGACATTGCCCGGCAACTCTTTGGGCCTCGCTCTGCAGAATGGGATGCTTGGCGGAACCAGGGAGGGTTTAGGCAACTCGGAGGTTTTCGGTGGATGCAGGGTGGGGTGGGTTCTATTGGTGCTCCAGATTCGGCTCCCCATTTTTGTAAGTATTTTTGTATATATGATATATGTATATTTATATATATATATATTTATACACAGAGATATTTATGAAACAGATACCCTGACACCACCAAAAAGATGCCAATATGAAAACCTAGAAGTGCAGGATATGATATCATCATGGAGTGTGTTTTCCCAACATGTAGAAAATAAAGAGGTTCATACAGGGAGAGAGATGGAACAAATGTAGTCCAGGGCGTTTGGAAAAGGGAACATGTGATTGCAGCAATTTTCTGCCAGATATTGGGAGATTTTGTGCCTGGAATGGCTTCAACAAGATGTTGAGACTCCACTCACGTTCTGAAAATCTCCTTTGAGGAGAGACGCCTGGAGGCTGCCAAAATGTGCAAGGCGAAGTAAGGGAATTGCAGATTCAGCTCGTCAAGATGCTTGGCTTGGAGATGATGGAGATGTGTTTTGTGGCAAGTGCCACTTTCGAAAAAATGCCTGTGGAGTCCAAACAATAGCAAATTCAAGTCTGTACCAAGTCGAATCTAGGAGATCCTCCCATTTGTTTCCAAGCACCAAGCTCATTCTGGATGGCATTGCATATGCATGCCATTTGTGCAACCCAAAGATGGATGCATCATATTTGGTAAATTATCGGTGAGTTGCGATTGAGTGCCAAGCACTTCAACGTATTTTTTTCTGTGTGTGTGAGAGTCCGGTGCCAAGCACCGCGGCTGACTAAAGGTTTGTGGGCAGATTGGGTTCCATTGTGACTGAGCGACAACCGACGTTATTTTGAAGCATTAGCATCATTTTGGTGATTGTCAACGTAATGGTTGTTCTGTGTAAAGAGGAAAGACAAGTCGATTATTGTATAGTATATGTCATTCTCATCATCCTCATCATCATCATTTGTCCTGATCATTTGTCATCCTTAGATACTCATCACAACAAGACTCATTATCATATATCATGAACATCGTCAGCCTTGCCCTGACTCTACCTTGTCTTTTTCTATGTATCAACCAAGTTTTGGACTTGATGTATGGAATAACCTGGTAGCTTTTAACATGGAACACCCAGCTTCCCCTACCTACCTTACTGGATCCATGAATGATTCAATTTACCTTTCCCTTGGTCAGCTTGCGGAGAAATAAGAGCGAGATGTTCATGGATATTCCTAGCCAGGGTGTGGAATCCTGGAAGCTATGAAGGCTGTTCTCAACCAATGTTCTTCTAGTGTCTCCGTCGAGTGTTGGGAGAAATATGATCTTTGGTAGTCACTCACTGCAACTGTTTTTGAATGTCTCAGGGCGGAGTTGCAACTCTTCTTACGTGGCCTTAGCAGAGTATAGGAAAGAACCACGTGATCGTAGAAGCAATGCTGAAGCGCCTGCCCAAAAAAAATGCTTCCAGTAGATGGATCAAGACCCATGATTCTAAGCACTTGGCAATTCATGATGCTTCACATTCACTGGCATCACCCTCAATGACACTTGGCTCAAGGGACAGGGTCTGACAACCCCTGCAAAGATTGCGAAAGGGCGGTAGTGGACGTTGTGGACCAGTTGGTAGCCATGGGCTCATGCATATGCACCGGTTGCGACCGCGCGGACACAGGGGAGACCTTCGTTACTTGTAAAAATTGAGTTGGTGGTCTGCAATGGCATGCTATTGCCATGCCACCTGAAGGTTAGTATGAATGTAAGGTCTGTTTTGGATGCGTTTGGATGATATTGGTAATTACACCATCCCATTTCACTCATCTAAAATCTGTATAATGTTGAAATATCCTGCATAGGCCAGTAGGCTCAGTAGGCCATGGCCAGGCCTGATTCATGACTCCGCTCAACTCGTGCGATACAATATGGAGAGTTGGTAATGTTTGAGGCTGAGTATTGTAATGGTTCTGATTATTTCATTGGTTTGACCTTTTCGGTATTCACCCCAACCCCAAATTGATTGGCAATTCTGAATCACGTTTGAACTCTGGGGATTTGGGGTTTGTCCAAGATTGCAGGTAACAACCCAAGAGTTCGCTGAGAAGCTCGAGAAGGAGGTGTCAAAGCCCTCTGCCACTCAGCGAAATTTGTTCGACGCCTGCGGGGATGTTTTTTCCTCGACCATATTTTTTGAGATGCTTGAGTCGGGCGGCGGGAGAGGGTTTTTTTTTTGAGAACGGCTGATTTTAGATGATCCAGTTCAGAAGATGCAGTTGTCAAGGGGTTGAACAAGATCGAACTGGATATCAGATCTGCAATGCAATTTTCAGAGATTGCTTACTTTTATGCTGCTGGGGTGTTTTCCACCAGCGGACAGAAATTAGTTCTGGGATGTTCTGGGTATCAGTCATACTGTCACATGTTTTTGACACAGAAGTAACGACTCTGATGCATCGATTCCCAATCCAAACCTGCTGAGGCAAAGAAAGGCCTCCTGGCTGCAATTTAAAGAAGTTGTTTAGCAAAATCAAAGGCCTAAAAGGTCTCAGAAGCTTCTTTATTCAATTATTTGACCCTTCAAAGATTGCTAGACATCAAGAACTTACCTAGCACAAAGCAACGGGATCGACAGGTGCAATATTAGTTGCCACTTGTATCTCTACAAGGGCCCTGTCCCAAGGAGGTTTTTTTTGCTTGACAGCAAGGGGACCAATGATTTTGCACAACCCCAAGGCGAGGTGATGATCAACTTGGATGTGATTGAGACCATTTTGATGGTTTCTTGGCCGAGATGTTTCATACCTGACATTGTTAGATGTTAGCAAAGGATGTGAGATGTTTTGATTGTGCATCCCATATACAGTTCTTAGATGTAATTATTCATGATTATCATTCATGACTCACTATAAGTATTCATTATGGTTTTGTTTTTTGTATCTCGAAATAATATATATCAAAAGTAGAGGTGCAACACGCCAGTTGTCGTTGGTCATTGTCCTAAGGAAGGTGATGGAACGGTTCCGAAGGCTGATGAAAAATATATCTCTGAGCAAGAAGTGGAGCTCCTCAACCCAGTTTGGTTGCATCAGTTTGGGATTCGGAGATGAATCTACATGTCAACCCAATGTTGTTTGGATCGTTAGCTTTCAAAACAATTGGATCGTATGCATGTTCGATCCTCGGAAGAGTTTGGTCAAATTCGGGTGACCCGCGCCGCTTAGGAAAGCCATCGTGCGGGTGAATTCCAAGGAACTCCCAAAGGGACGTTCCAGCAGTTCCGCGCGCAAGGGCACTGGCTACATTACCAAGGTGCGGGAGGGTGTTGGAACGGTGCAAATGTCCGGATAGAAATCGGAATCACAAAATGTTGGTCACCAAAAAAAAGTGCTTCATTGGTTCATAAGTTGGAAATGATTGGAATATATGATGTATAAGATAGATAGACAAGATAGCTACCAAAAGGCTATATGATTGGAGTTGGCGTCACAGGAAATCATCATGAAAGTCCCACTGATCACATTCACTTTTAAGAGAAGCTGGCACAGCTTTTGCATCGCTTTTTGATTTTTTGAAGCGGTTTAATGCACAAAAATTCATACAGCCCGAACTTGGTGTTGATGTTCCATCAACCAGGGTTGCCCAGAATTTTCCTTGGGGTTGATGTTTTGATGGACATGATGCAAGGCACATAAATCTTTAAAAAGCTCCAGGTGCACACGTAATTGGATGTAATTGGGTTGTAAAAGAGTCTCAGATAATCCAAAGCGAAATGTATCCATTTCAGGGACTGGCCACACAATTTTGACATGTATGAGCTTAGTAAATTGGATGTTTAGATTGTTAATCTCACCAAACGGTGACGAAGCATCAACGTTGCAATTTCCAGCGTATGACCATACATCTCTATGCCATTCTCTACCGGGAGCATTCAGGCACAGATGATGGACATCCTTTCCAAAGTCGACGATGAGGCTGGTTCAGCTGGGTAACGAGGTTAAGAGCTCATTTCAGCTTGGAGCTTCAGTTCCATTCTTGTAGCTCAGCATGATAGCAGCAATAGATATATAGCACTTAGAAGTTGGTAACATGTTTTTCTTCCAATCTCTTGATTCGCCAGCTGAGCTGCCTGTGCCCGCCTGTGCCTAGCGCATGAGGAAGAAGAGGAGGAGTTGCAGAGCACTGCTGCGAAGGAATCTGGTCGAAGGACCTCGACCAGCAGTCGCTGTAAGGACGGGCATTCCATTTTTTTTGTTTGAAAGAGTCACCTGGAAAGAAGGGTAAGGCCCATGTAAGGCCCTTGATAAGATTGTATCATTGAATCATCACCTCAATACCGCACATAATCGCACGTAACATATAGTGACATATTCCATTATGGTATTCATGGATATCATTTTTGTTGCAAAGGTGCCAAGTTGCATGGGACCGAATTTTGTTCTGAGATGTGTTCAAGAAATTTCACCATAAATTTACATGTATGATTGAATGATCATCTATAAATCTAACGCTCAGATTTAGTATGCCAAGTTTCTTAGCGATCTGAGTGCGTCCTGTGGTTTTTCCCATCCCAAATCAGGCAGGCAGAGTGACCGACAATTGACAGGACCGCAAGGGCACTGGTTTCGTAAGTAAGGACAAGTTGCAAAAGCAACTCCGGTCGCAGATAGAGAAGCAAAGTCGACAGCTTGGCAATTTCCAAAGATGGTACCATCAAAATGAATCCCTTCATCTGCCACATGCAAAATAAGAAAAGAAAGATGGGGGTAGGAAAAAAATGGAAAAGAGATGTATTTGGTGGAGTTGCCTCGTGCTCTTTGAGGCCAAATTCCATCAATGGACCATCAAACCAGTATTCAAATTTCCATAGATGAGCATAAATGAGCTATGTATGCATGTACATTTGTATAATATTTAACATAATATATAAATGCAACAAAGATCTGACAAAATCTCAGTAGCAACATGGAGGTTCTTCACTCATCATACCGCGTTTGCATGAATGGATGCACTTAGGATCTTGGCCGCGGCCGGAGAGGACGAAACACAGTGAGAAGTTGGATCTGTTTTTTTCAGGTCAGCAAAACACTGGGTCGGAGAACGGGTAGCTATCGTTTTTTTCGGGAGGGGAAGCGATAATGTTGTTGGAATTTTCAAAATGCTTTTTGAGTAGTTTGATACTCAATGTATAGCCTAAAGATGTCTATACATGTCTATACTTAATATTTAAGTTAATAGTTTGTAAGTTCTAATCTTCCTGCTAGTGCTTCCATGTGCAGAATGACGAGCTTTCGTAGTGTTCGTGACCATCCATCCGGAGGTCGCGAAGAAATCAACGGCGCAGGTGTGGGCCATCGAAGGTTGCAATGCTCCCTGAAAGATGGAAGATTGGAAGTTTATGTGCAACAAGGGCAGAGAGAGTCAAGTTTGATGTTTGGGCGTAATGGGAGAGGATACCCTTGTTGTAATTTGACTGTCATTTTGTGCTATCCAGTTTACCCAATCATCCCATTTCTCATGATTTTTGTGATCTTTCACCAGGCCCAGCCACAAGCTGGCACGAATCTGGGAGCACTTCCCTTGCAGCTGCCCATGGGACTGCAAACCTGAAGCTGCGGTGAGTTGAAAGGGTCAACCAGTCAAACACCATCCATCAACCATCAAAGACTATTCATCCCAAAGTTGATCTTTCATAATCATGTTCCTCAAAAAAAGATATGTTAGGATAGATGCCGGGATAGCAGATATTGGCAGATGATGTCAGCTTTAGCATGGATTTTTCCACCATCTCTTAAACGATGGTTGACACCTGATCATTTCCAAAGACCTCCACCTCAAAGGGGCCGGAGCTGATCCGTTGAGTCCTTATTGGAGTGGCAATCCAATAGTCAGCTATCAACATCACCATGGAGAAATTCCTGCCAAAATTCATGAATGATCAAGAAGAAACATACAGAAAAAATGTGTATCTATATTTGTATATATATATATATACATATTGATATGGTTCCATTTTTTTGTTTGGGATTTCAGCCATCTTCCATTCAAAAAGAATTGAGACTCCAAAGGCCTCTCCAGGACATGTCAAAAGCGCTGGGCAGCGCGCTCTTTGAGGATCTTGTGCCTGAGTTTGATACCTGAGCTTTGCCGTTACATGGTTGTAAAATGATGTACAATGTCCCCCCTGAAGTTTGACAGCTCGCCATCTGGACCATCCCAAAAAGGAAACTAGTCTTCCAAGTCTCATTTTTCAGGGTCTATGTTAAACTTTGGGGGGTATATAAGAATATAAGAATGAAAAATGATATCTCTTCATACGGCATTGGGATGCGAAACCCCACCCCAGGATGCCAGTGCCAAGTCTCTCCGCTACTTTGTTAACCAGCCTGTGGGTGCTAGCACTGTAGAGAAAATCATGCAGGGAAATGATGGTCACCCAGCAATAGTCACCACCAGGATCATTATAAACCTTACTTCCCACTGCTACTATTGGCAGAGACGTGTTCCTTGTAGACGAATCAAGACAAGCAGCATACATCAGCATACAGTATGCAATGGTACAACAACAGTTTGGGTCTATAAGTCTATATGAGTGAAATGTGACATGTTGATTGAATCTGATGCACATAGCAGTGCTTCCAAGTTTCTTCGGAACTTCTTTGCACCCATGGCATAAATGGCCCTGGGAGCTAAGTGAAGCTGGGCACAATATCGGTTCAAGGCTTCAGAATCGCCCCAAAATCTGTCCAGGCGTGTTTCAACGCCCCAGAATGCCCTGGTACTCCCCATTTTTGAAGGCCAATTGCCTTGGATTGGCTAATTAGTAGATCCAAACCCAACAAGGTTTACAAGAGTTACCAATCAGCAAATCAACGCAATGAGCCCATCACCTGAGAAAACTGCGGTCCAAAACTGTGGGCATTTCTTTGGACGAAGCTGAATTTTGCTGGATGCTTTTCAGAAACGCTGAAGGCGTGCTCCTTTGTGACCCGCAGAGATGACCTCTCGTTTCCCGGTGCTGTGAAAAAAGAAGCCAACCTGACGGCGACGTGGAAGGGCGAATACCTTCACATCCAGGAATGTGCCTGTCAGTATTAGTATAGTTGGTTATTTGGGGGCAAAAATCATATCAGGAAATGGGGAGAAATGAGAGTTTTTATCCAAAAAAGATTGGAACTTCCAAACTCGAAACCGTCATGGATCAACCGACTGAGGTGAGCTTGGTGATATGTGCCAGGCCCATGATTTTGGCATGTTGAAATGGGAGGTTCCAAGTTCTGCATGGAATCTGTGCTATTGATTTGGTTGTGATCTGGGAAAGAGGTGCATCCACCTGGGAATGTACACTCATCTATGTCTTTACTTACTGTATTTAAAAATATGTTAGAAAAAAAATAATATATATATATATATTTATGTATATATAATAAATATCAATCCAAAAGTGAGATTTATAACGAGTCATATCATTCCACACTGTTTTTGTTGCATTTTGCTCGATCCTTGTGCTTTTTTGTACGCAGCCAATTTGTGTGCTCAGCTGTGATCCCCTCCTCTTCCCTTCTTGGTGCCGTCATGACCTTGACTGACCAACAGTGCCTTGGCGCAGCACAGAAACAAGATCCCGAAGCCTCGTGATAAAGCCGGTGAGACTGCGGCTATTGAAACTGTGGCTCCAGGTTTTCTTGTATTTCGAAATTTATCCCCTTTTGAGACTTTCAAAATGACTCGGGTGGGGTTATGAGTTGCGGATCAGGTTCAAAGATCAATGTCTCATCATCGTTGGCGATGGTGGTGAGGCAGATGAGATTTTAGCGAAGATCCTTGGTAAAGACTTGGGGAGGTGCTGATGGATTCTGATGGCTAATCGGCAGTGTCAATTCTGAAGTTTATGAAAAGTAGTGAAAAATTGCCCCAGTCCGCAAGAGTGTTTGAAATGATGTAGCTTGGAACCCATCATTTTCCCGCAGTCTATCATGACTCGATGAATTACAAAATCAAGTGCAAAAATCGTATAGGTGTAATCTCTTGCGTAGGTCGAGATGTGGGTGAGCTTTATGGGAATTTGGGTCATTTTTGCAGGTCGCAATGCCCATTCGCCAGTGTGAAGTCATTTTTAGCACGTGTTTTCTTATTGGTTGGCCCTTGCTTTCCCATGAGATGTAGGCAAACTTCACCCATTGTAGGCTCCCATTGTGGTTCTTGCGGCAAGATGTAGCCCCGAAAACTTCAGCTTTTTCAAGATATAGAGAATTTGTTCAAAAGTCAGATGTTTTTTAAAGTGTTTTTTCTTGTCATTTGTTTTGGTTTTATCATTAAACTTAAAAAAATTGCATTTACTCCCCCAAGAACTAACGAATATCCACCTGAAAATCTATAGGGGTTGAGTTTGACGATCAAACTCGAGGCGGCGCCTGCGGGCAGGTGGTCGACTTGCACATTTTCAGACCAAAGGTGCCTGGGATGCCTGGGTTTTTTACAGGGATTCCACCCCAAGGCATTACTTAGTTTGGGGAGGGAAGCCTGGGGGGGGTACCTTTGTTCATCTTAGTTCTCTGTGATCCATGTGTATATATATATATAGATTTGTCCAGTTTATGGCGTGGTTCAGCTGAATCTGACATACAATAGGACAGTGCATGAATGCTTGAGTTTCACGGGCATCAGGTGCGAATGATGATCGTGTCACCTGCCGTTTTCAAGAAGTGGAAGAATCAGAAGAGACCTTCACATGGCAGCCACCTCGGACAGAGTTGGGAATTTCGAAGTTCGGGCAGAAATTTGAGGCGCGGCTTCCGAAAATTGGGTCTATAAGGAGCAAGGCCTGGTATGAACTCAACAGATCTTAACAGCCGATGAAAGACCGCCAACTTCGGCCTGTGTCGAAGTGGTGCGGAGTTTGAAACTGGGGAGGACTAAGATGCTCATACATCAGAAGGCAACTGCATTCAACTGCAAAATGGTACTATTATCATCATCAAGGAATGCCAACAAGAAGCTCAGGACATTCAGAAGCGCTGCACCTTTAAATCCCCTCAAGATTCAAGCATACAAAAAACCAGGTGCTACCCGCTCGATTCTGGACGAAATTTGGTCCGGATGCCATTGAGCTTCAGCCCACGCATACGCTCACTATATTGACCGGTGCCAATATGAAGATGCGACACGTAGTGATCACAGACGAAGATGGCGCAGATTCTTGCCATGCAGAATCAACGGGCAGGCTAATTGGATCAAAATGGAAATGGCAGGCTGTGTAGCAAGTATTAGTTGAGAACACGCGCTTGCTTAACTATATATGATTTAGTTTAGCTATGTTTAGCTCCCTGATGCAATTCACTGTGTGAGGAGAGGGCGGAAATGAGTACATCAGATGTTTGCTACAAGGTCTTGGTGGAGATGTCAGGCGAAGTGGTGCTGAATCCAGACAAGCATCTTGCGCTGACCTACCTGGTGGATGTGGAAGATCCTGAATGTCATTCTTTCGGATGTGACTTGGACAAAGGAATCCTGATATGATATTCTGACCACTCTGAAGGGGTAGATGTAGATGTTGACGAAGGTGGGAACAAAGGAAAGGATGAAACATTGCACCATGACATGCGAGTCCTGTGATTTTATGTATTTTTGCGTATTTTTGATGTGCATATTGTATAGACTTGGTTTGTTTCATGGGACTGGGAATTGAAGCAAGCATTCACAACACTTGTCATATCTCCTTGTGACCCAACCGCTGTTTGCACACGAGGCTTCTCTTGGCGCTTTGTACGGCTGTCAATTTTGATCCAGTTTCTTGCTTTTGGAAGAGCGACATGGACATGATTCTGGGAGGAATTGCTTTCGGAAAGACGGCTGTTAATCATTGTTATGGGTTGGAGTAGCTGCAACTTCGTATGGTGAGTTATGGAGTGTCACCATGTGTCACCAATAACAATCTCTGAAAAACCTCAACAATGATTTTCTCCAAAAGTCTCACAGAATCTAAATTAAAAACACGACTCATACATCAAATCCGAGAAGACTAAACGTGAAAAATCTGGAGGTTGTTTTGGCACCTGGCTAAGTTCCTGCTTTCAATCTACTTCGAGCAAGAAGCGGTGGAAGGAAAACCTCCCTGGACTCGTAGCTTGCTCGATTGTTGCTGCAACTTGTTATGTACTCACATGCCATGGTTTTCCGATCATTTTGGATGGATTTCAAATGAATTTAAGGCAATCTGCTGGCGGCCTTGTCTTGGACACTTGGAGGGAATGTCATTTGTGTCGAGATGTGGGCCAACAGTATGGCTGGTGAGCGAGCCAATGCCAACCTTCTCTTTGCTGCCTAGAGGCAAATGGTATGTCACGTTATGTTTGTAGCCCAGTTCAAAACAACAACACATATCAACGCGAGAAAAAACTTGGTGAAAATTATTTTGAAACGTGGCTTTTGGAACCAAAATCGAATGCTGTAATTGTGACCTGGTGGGTCTTTGATCGCCCAATACAGGGTGCACAAGCAGGAGCACTTGGGCGTTGCGGTAGGGATGTTGGTATGTCAAGGCACGACAATACTGATAGGTGAATGGCCAAAAATGAATACAGATATAGCAATGCTGGACTTACACGTTCTATCAAGTACCAAGAGACTTTAAACCAATATCTATAGACATTTATTATATGAGGCACGGTCAAAATAAAATACCCGAAGACCAATTTAGGAGGGAAGGGGTTGAAAATGACTTGATTCAAAGAATGTCAAAATCATTAAAATCCTACTACTGCTAGTCTTATTCATTCTACTATTACTACTACTACTACTACTACGACTACTACTACTACTACTACTACTACTACTACTACTACTACTACTACTACCACTACTACCACTACTACCACTACTACCACTACTACCACTACTACTACTACTACTACTACTACTACTACTACTACTACTACTACTACTACTTCTTACTTCTTACTTCTTACTTCTTACTTCTTACTTCTTACTTCTAGTACTTCAAGTACTTCTAGTACTTCTAGTACTTCTAGTACTTCTAGTACTTCTAGTACTTCTAGTACTTCTAGTACTTCTAGTACTTCTAGTACTTCTAGTACTTCTAGTACTTCTAGTACTTCTAGTACTTCTAGTACTTCTAGTACTTCTAGTACTTCTAGTACTTCTAGTACTTCTAGTACTTCTAGTACTTCTAGTACTTCTAGTACTTCTAGTACTTCTAGTACTTCTAGTACTTCTAGTACTTCTAGTACTTCTAGTACTTCTAGTACTTCTAGTACTTCTAGTACTTCTAGTACTTCTAGTACTTCTAGTACTTCTAGTACTTCTAGTACTTCTAGTACTTCTAGTACTTCTAGTACTTCTAGTACTTCTAGTACTTCTAGTACTTCTAGTACTTCTAGTACTTCTAGTACTTCTAGTACTTCTAGTACTTCTAGTACTTCTAGTACTTCTAGTACTTCTAGTACTTCTAGTACTTCTAGTACTTCTAGTACTTCTAGTACTTCTAGTACTTCTAGTACTTCTAGTACTTCTAGTACTTCTAGTACTTCTAGTACTTCTAGTACTTCTAGTACTTCTAGTACTTCTAGTACTTCTAGTACTTCTAGTACTTCTAGTACTTCTAGTACTTCTAGTACTTCTAGTACTTCTAGTACTTCTAGTACTTCTAGTACTTCTAGTACTTCTAGTACTTCTAGTACTNCTACTACTCCTACTCCTACTACTCCTACTCCTACTACTCCTACTCCTACTCCTACTACTACTCCTACTCCTACTACTACTACTACTACTACTACTACTACTCCTACTACTACTACTACTACTACTACTACTTCTTCTTCTTCTTCTTCTACTACGTCTACTTCTACTTCTACTTCTACTTCTACTACTTCTACTTCTACTACTTCTACTTCTACTTCTTCTACTTCTTCTACTTCTACTTCTTCTACTTCTACGTCTACTTCTACTTCTTCTTCTACTACTACTTCTTCTTCTACTACTACTTCTTCTACTACTGCTACCTACTTCTACTTCTACTTCTTCTTTTTCTTCTTCTTCTTCTACTACTACTACTTTTACTTCTACTACTACTACCACCTCTTTTGCGTATAGAAGTTAAGGATGGCGCCGAATACAGCAAAACTTTGGCCCCCCAAAAGCAACGATAACCTTTCAAAAACATATTAAATAAATTAAATATATATTTTTGACGGCGCCTCATATATTCGTTTTAAAGATACTACGGTAGATTCCAATTGCGTTTTGAGGTTGGAAATGCCGTGGCAGCAGTGGCAATTTTGGCCGTAGCACCAGTTCAAGTGGCAGAGTTTGGACTTTGCATTTGGGGGGCGGCGCCTTGGTGAAAGTGAACTTCAATCATAGATTGGACCATTAGATTTTTTTTCCGCAGATGCCACCCAGGTGGCCGTGTTCCTGACGGCACCATTCCTGCACTACTACAATACTCGCTCAAACCACTTGAAGCGTGAGTTCCTCCCACATTTGCTATGGACAGTGGCACAGATGTCAGGAACAGTCGGTTGCTTCGTGATTATGGGTGGCCCGGTTGCAATCCCGGTATTTGCGTTTATACCGGTGTACCACTCAACCATTGCATCTATAGATCGATTAGAGCTGTCGTTGACACCAAGAAACTTTGGGTTCCAACTTCCAACCCCAAATCCAAAGTCAGCCTATAAAAACACCTCCGGTATTGGTGGTTCACACTCTCTGAACATTTGGCACTTCACCTTGCTGGAGTTGGTGCTGCCGGGGGGATTTTGAATCAGGGATTTTGGGGGGGAATATCTTTGAGTTCACTGAAACAAACTCAAAACATCTCTCAAATAATTTTATTTACAGCGTGTAGCAATGGCATGGTTATGCACGGTCACTGTATCTCTTCAAAAAACTCCTGATCTCAAGAGCCCCTCCTGATTGAGCTCCCACTTTGGACAAGCGCTGTGCTTGGACTCAGGTGCGGTTGGCCTAACTTATGCCATGCTACTTTCAAGTGGATGGACCGTTGCTGCTTCGATTTTTTTGCCCTTTGGGACTGCTATCGGAGAAACGGGTATCTTGGTGCAACATGGGATGGAATCGTGCAACCACCAAGGTTGCATCCAGACACATCAAGGCACATCAAGCACCTGACAACGTCATTCCAGTCCCCTTGCGGTCCGTGAATCACCAGACCATGTGATAGGTTTAAGGCTGAAGACTAAAGATGCGTTCAGATGGCAGCCAGAGTAGGCCTTTGTCGTAGCTAACATCAGGGGAAAAAAACACATCCCCTTCATCCAGGGGCTTGATGCCCGCGAGTACATGTCCTGAAGAAACACGGATTTTGTGTGAGTTTATGAGTGTGGTGGGACTGCGCATTAGCACTTGAGCTTCGAACTCTGGAAATCATTTCGGATTGGTTCCGACCAGCATTTCTTGACCTCGCTCAGGCATGGTAATTGCAACCCGCATCATGTATGACAAGTTTGTGCATTCCAAACGGGCTGGAAAGGGAAACGATATACCAATTGCTCCTCGACCTGATCGTGGATGTCAGAATCAGAAGGGGATCATATCAAAGATATTCGAAAGTATCAGATAAATTCAAATAATCAATGAATAATAATAATGAATCATGAATCAATGTGTCATCAATGCTCGACTCTCAACAAACATAACAAACTCAACAAGTTCAAAACACCACCAACCTGTGAATTGTCATCGCCCGGCAGACCTAGGTGGGAGATCAAGTCTACATCTCGGCGGTATGTTTGATTTTCTCGGCGCATGGTTTTGCCGAGGCCACCCGTTTGAGTGCCACGTCACTTGGCCGCTGGTTGAAATGGGTGGTTGGTCCAAAATGGTTACGAGAGAAACACCTCAAGTTTTGGAGTTGGGATATCTTCAGCCGATTTTTTACAGAAGTTTGATGTTAGACCTTCCATTTCCATCATTTGCAATGATTTGAGAAGGGTGAAGTTAGGTGCTATTCGGCAATCAATATATATATACATATTTCAGCCTGAATTTCGAAGATTTGGTTAAGACTCTAGGCATCTCTAAGGATCATAGACTTGAAACAGTTGAAGACATGAAGCTACCCTAAGTCCATCCTCTTCCAGGCTATCTGGTGCCATCGCTGGTGGTAAGTTCTCATGGATCCCTACCACCGTGCTAAGCCTGTTGTTGAATCTTTCTGCACGCTTGGGATGGACACGCTTCCTGTTGATTCAAACGAGCAAGAAGTTTCTGGGCCTGATGACGCAACGAGTCAAATAAATGTTGGATTTGTGATTTGGGATAATTTGGGAATGGATTTCCTGTGGCAACTGGAATAGATCGCAGGTTTGAACTGACATCATTGTAAAAAGTTCAAAGTAGAAAACTCCGCGTGCTTGCATATCGCAACTGAAAGCGGTCAGATAATTTACAACTCTTGCATGCTGAGGATTTCATCATATTCAGGATATAAAGATATATAAAGTAGAATAATTCCCAGTCTTTTATATTTATTTTTATTATATATACACGTCATGTCATGTCATGTGTGTATGTGTGTGCGCGTGCATGTGTCACTCCGCGTGTGTGACGCGATATTCTGAGCTGTCACATGTCGTTAATTGACTAAAGCTTGTGATTAAGAACGCCGTGTAACCTAGGCCTGTAGGGACAGGACATACAGATCATATCAGATCATACTTGGAGGTCGACCATCAAATTCATACAGCCTCGTGCGGTGTATCCTTTGTGTGATCACAGGCTTTTTGGAGGTCCAGTGGCCATGAAGTATTTTGCTCCCACGGGTTGGAGCAAGCTTCATGACGAGTTCAAGATCTATGCGGGATACTTCAGGCCAGCCAAAATTCAGCATGTTGTAACGCTCAAAAGATGCCCGCTACCAGGCTTTGAAGTTGTACCAAAACTAGTATACTGCAGATATAGTGCAGATATGTTAGGATTATGTTAAGACATTTCTCAGCTCCTTGAGGCCTTAAAACTCTATCGAAAACATATCAAAACCCTTCTTTCGGTGACAAAGCTGGGGTCATGGTTGTTGGGCCATGTTGGACTGTTGGTTTCAGGTTCTGTTCCGTGGTGGCTATTTGTGGTGCCAGGGCTATTAACTATCGTCAGCTTGGCTTTGACACTCCTCAAGCTGCTACCTTCAATCTCTCAGCAACACTTGTGATCATTTCTCTCCTTTTCACAGAAGCTTAGCTGCCTTGACTCGATCTGTGAATTTCAGACGTGCCATGGATACTTTTAAGGGAGAAAAGTTGCAGTTTGCAGGGTCATGATAGACTGACAACTTTAAAACATTGATATATTTGATAGCTGATGGCCATTCACCCTCTAGCATGCTGGCAGAAGACCCGAGATCCATGATAATGAAGATGCATGTGTAGCAAAGACATGCAAAGACAATTGCACAGCAGGTGCATTTTTCTTTAAAAAAACACACATAAATTGTCACCTCCCATGTTGTCACTCCCGTGCCGTTGTCATCATGGCGTCCGGTTCTGTAGGTCATTTTGTCCGTGACAACTTGAGAGCTAAGCTTCCTGTTCGTGTCCTTTTTCCATCGCTGGAAAAACATATGCAGTTTTTTGTTTTTTGTTGCATGTAACAGTGTCATTCTTGGCGCCTTGGTTGAGGAGGTGGTGGAAGATGAAATCGTTTGC
The DNA here is from genome assembly GCA_000507305.1 of Breviolum minutum Mf 1.05b.01. Lineage (NCBI taxonomy): Eukaryota > Dinophyceae > Suessiales > Symbiodiniaceae > Breviolum > Breviolum minutum. The sequence continues at coordinate 9,578 of DF243464.1, read as the reverse complement.
AGGGAGCTTCTTCCAGTCAATCCAGCAGGCCCCGGGCTTCTGAAAGTGAACTTGCAAGGGGAGAACGGAGATCCCTCGCAATTGCTGGCCTTGGAATATGTTTCAAACGTTCCAGCTGACCCATGGAAGATGACAGAATTGGGGGACTCTGGCCGAAGATTCTCAGCATGGTTTGGCAATGTGGGGATGTCGATGAGTTTAATGAATTTCATGTTTAAACATCCATGCCTTTAACTGTCTACCAAGCTGAAAACTTGCATGTTGAATATTGTATGCACCCTGGACATCCACCAAACAAAGACTATATAATCCATTTAAAGGAGTCCCTACTGACAAGGGGCAAAGTTTGGTCTTTGGACTTCCTAGGCACATTTACATACGAGCAGACAGAGACGTTTGCTAGGGTGAGGCGTTGTTAGATTACTTGGTGGCTTCAATTGTTTTGTGCTACTCCTTGGTGTCAGCACGCACAAATCAGGTTTGAAAGTATTGAAAGGACTGACAAATCGGAACATTTCGCAGGGCTCTGAGCAGAAAGGTTTTAAGATGCCTCCATGAGCAAGATTTTCCGAAGCGGTCCATTTCGTGTTTAGAACCGTGAACACGAATGGTCCATCTATAAATCCAACATGATCCACTTGCCGGGATGGTGCGCCTTTTAGATCATGTGCATACTAAGCTTGGGTATGAGCTAACTTGGGACTTGGTTCTTTAATGGCCCAAAAAACCACAGCAAATGTATCATAACACAGCAATCCACGCATGTTGGTGAAGTATTGAATACATGATATAATGTTGCAGGAAATGTTGCAGTCCAAGTGCGCTCGATTAATTTGTGATGCTTCTTAATCTTGACTTTGTGGAAGGCTATTATCTCCAGGTATTTTTCAAAAATTAACCATCACCATCATATCAGTCAATCATATCATGATGGAAATGCAAACCGGGAAGCTTGCAAACGCTTTCAGCACCGCCTTACGTGTTTGTTCACATTTTCGCACGGAGGGGTTTCACTTTTCCAGCACGTTTTCATACTTTTTCGTTTGAAGTTGCGTTGGCAAAAGGCGCTCAAAATTTTCAACAGGCCAGGATACCTTATCTAGTATCTAGTAAGAGGATTCTGTTTGTATTCTGCTTCATTTGCATTGCATGTTTGCCCGTACGGTTTCTGTATCATGAATTGCGTGCTTGGTACTCGCTCATAGCTAGCTGCACGCACACACACACACAAAATCCGCGTCTAAAAGGGCTACTTGGTATTGACGTGCTGGAATATTTTGCAAACTACATGGAATTACAAGATGGTTGGAATTGTTCTTGCGGAGGGGTGATACAGGAAGCTGCCGGGAAGGCCCTTTCGTCAAGCCAAAGTGTTGCTTCAAGCTTCTCTTCGACCTCAGGAAGTGAAACACCATTGCGGCGGGCAGCGCACGCCTGTGCAAAATTATGCATATGTCACCCCTATGACTCATGAATCACACATAATGACATATGGTGCGAGCCAAACAAAAAGCAGAAGATAAATGGAACCTGGCATGAGTAGTCTTCATACTGAGGACTCTCAACAGTTTCGAGCCCGAACCGAAGGGCATCAGTGAGCTCCATTGGAAGTTTCTTGGCCCAGAATGGCCTGGCCGTCCTTGAATGGTGTCACCTTTGGTATTTAGGAAGTATATACCTATAAAGCTTGGTGTTCCTGTAAGGAGGTTTTGAGTTCAGATACATCCCATCGGCGAAAACATGTTCCATGGTCATTTTTGGGGTGAGTGTGCTTTACTTGGGGCCCCCATTTGTGGGACAGATATTGATGGCGCTCGAGAGAGAGAGAGAGAGCTCCAACAATGACGGTATGATTAAAGGAAGATTGAAAAACTTCTGAGTTGTGGACTCAAAAACATGATGACAGCTAAAAGCAACAATAGCAGTGGCAGCATTAGCAATGGCAGCAGCAGCTAGAGCACCCTGAGTTGTTGTTATTGTTGTTGTTATTGTTGTTGTGGTTGTTGTTGTGGTTGTTGTTGTCGTTGTCGTTGTCGTTGTTGTTGTTGTTGTTGTTGTTGTTGTTGTGGTGGTGGTTTTTGACGGTGGTGCTGTTGTTGTTGCTGTTAGTGTTGGTGGTGGTGTTGGTTGTGTTGGTGGTGTTCTTGTTGTTGTTGCTGCCGCCGCCGCAGCAGTAGTAGTGCAAGTAGTTTTTGTGGCAGTCGTCGCAGTAGTAGTTAGTAGTAGTTAGTAGTAGTTAGTAGTAGTTAGTAGTAGTTAGTAGTAGTTAGTAGTGGTTAGTAGTGGTTAGTAGTGGTTAGTAGTGGTAGTAGTGGTAGTAGTAGTAATAGTAGTAGTAGTAGTCGTAGTCGTAGTCGTAGTCGTAGTCGTAGTAGTAGTAGTAGTAGTAGGAGTAGCAGGAGTAGCAGGAGTAGCAGGAGTAGTAGTAGTAGCAGTAGAGTAGTAGTAGTAGTAGCAGCAGTAGTAGTAGTAGTAGTAGCAGCAGTAGCAGAAATTGTAATTGTAGCAGTAGCAGTATTAGCGGCAATGACTTAAAAATATGTACAAAAAGCAAGATGTAGACAGTGTATAGTTAGAAGGTGTAACAGTAGCTTCTTGTTCAAAGGGTTTCTGGTCTGAAGCATAAGTTGTGCAAAAAGTTTCTCGTGCACACTACTTCGCATGAAACACTGACACAGTGGCAATCTTGCAGAAAAACAACATTAAGTATGCAACGAGGGGCGCGTGTTCCATTGCGGATTGCCTGGTGTCACAGACTCTACACAAGAAAAGAACATGTTGCAGCAGAGTGGAGAGGACACATATCTGCTCAGCTCTTCATAGAAAACTTTCACTATATTTGCATTTCTTCCTATGGAACGTATCCTTGAAAAACTTCCACCGGCTCACCCCTGAACTTCTTCAATTTGCATGACATGGGTCAGATATCGTCCAGACTTGGCAGGTTCCGTCTCAAAGACTATCTCTCTTGGACCCCGTGAGGGCTACATTTGGGCACGACTCCGTGGCTGGTTTGGACAGCCGCGCGTGCTCAATCCGGCACCCTCTCTTCATGGTCTTCGTGAGCTACCTTTCGTGTGTCAGCTAAGCTTCATCTCGATTGTCTGCAACTTGTAAATAATTTCACCTTAAATTGGCAAATTTTCAATGGTGGTTGCCATGGTACATATCACATCCCAAATCCTATCAAATAATGAACAATGAATAACACACAAAGACTGCCGTCATTTCGTTAAAACCCTCATCAAACCAACTGTTCAGGTGAGTTTACTTCAGGCCTTCTCTCTCTCTTAGTGGGTGCCGGCTACATGCGTGGCATTTGCCCTTCACCTTTGGAAGGTGTCTTGGATTTTGACCGAGCTTCAGCAGTTTGAAACCTCCAGACACTGAAGGCATGTTTCCCGAAACACCGAGGCACAGATCGAATTTGGGGTCTCATATGGTGGGATGTGCCGCTTCCATGCTGATGCGGCGCCTTCGAACACGGCGAAGTTTTTACGGCTGTGTTGGCCTCTTCCCAGCAACAATGCTGGGTGAACTAAGGCTACTCAGTGTGCTTGCACAATGCTAGGGCGTGGGCAAGCACTTCTGTGGCAATGGGCCGACATTGTTCCTTTTTTTTAGGGCTGATCAGAACCGACCTTGCGAGTCTTTGTGGCGAATGTCGATTCTTGATGCCAATCCTGCAACTCTTAAAAACTCACAACTTATGCCCGTTTTTACTACTACCATGGCACGATTGCATCATGAGGCACTGCAAAGGTGGTTGACTCTCCCATGTAGAGTCAACTGTGTTCCAACAAAGTTCCAATGCACCGAGAAAAAATCTTGCAAAAGAAGTTTTTATCGGTTGCAACATAGATCAAGATCGCCCAAAGGGCGGTGCGCTGCCACCCTTACTTTCCGGTAAGGCGTTAACAAAAAGAAGTGCAATGTCTCAAATAAGAGTGGAAGGTGGACCTCCCTCCGCGTTTTGCAGTGTTAAAAATGGCAACTGAGCATCATATTTGCATGGAAATCTCTTAACCTCTGTAATATGATGATGGTAAAAGTGTACCACAATTAGCGAGCAGAAGCAGAGAATGACAACGCATCATTGCGGCAATGCTGAAAATTACGATCCAGTTTTGACAAGAAACATCCATCCCTTTTTGCAGGTGTGTTACTGATGTTTTTTCCAACCAGTTCACCGTTGTGATGTTCAGGACTTGCAAACGGATGTAGTTTTCAAATTATACATGCACCAAAAGGTCACCAAAAGAAACGTTCACAAAACAAAACAGACTTTTATGCGAGAGTTGCATTTTTGCCCATTTTGACACATGTTGTGCCATTGCATCAAGCCATGTTGTATTTGAATCTTGGATTCCAGTTGCATTGCTTTGCGCCAGGCCCACTCCAGAACTGCCTAGCTGGTTCCCGCCAAGAAGCTGCCATGGCACCCGCGGAAAAACTCTCCAGCAGCTATTCTGATTCTCCTCCCTGAGCATTTCACTTGATCATGGCCATTTATCAGATAACATCGGAGAACTGCACATAGAATTTCAACTTTTTAACACTGATTCAAATAGCATAAGATTACAGGTCTCAGTCATTTTGTATTGGTTCGTAGCCATGGCAAACTATCCAACTAGGATACTTGGTGCGGTTTGCAGGTGATGGGCAACATCAATGCGTTGGTCATCTCCGCCATTTGTTTGGGGAGATGGTGTGATATCCGGCGAAGGGGTGGAGACCCTATGTTTCTGAGAGACTAGAATTCTTAGGTCAAACTTCAGAGAAGCCCGGGCAAAAAGATAGAAAGAAAAGGAAAGAACAGACCGGCAAGACTGAGCACGAATACAGCCTGTGAGGTTTAAGAAAGGTAAGGTTTGAGTTGGCATATGTTTGAATTTAAGACTGCCATTGAAGGTCTCATGTATACAAAGAATGTACCAATGATAAAGGGTAGCCTAGTTCGGAGTGATCAAAGGGAGAGAATATGATGTCCTGTGTGGCTGTCAAAAGTCAAAAGGAGGGGAAGAGAAAAAAGAGAGGGGAGGGGAGGGGGCAACGAGGCACCAACCACGATGACAGTTGCATACAGTGCCTTTTTGCGTAGTCTTTCAAGGTGGTCCACGTCTCAAATTCTTGGTTGTCAGGACTTGTTGGTTGATGAAGACCTAGCAGTTTTAATACAGCTGTTCAAAGGAATACACAAGTCAAGCAGTAGGCAAAGAACAAACTCATCAGCTACACCTTGTAGTGGGCTGAAGTGTTTTAAGTGTTGTATACAACTGCCAACTATCCTGGCATGTCATTCCACATAAAATGACAGCCCCGCCAGGCTGGTGCTTTGGTACTCCTTCACGGTGCCCATGTATGTTGTGGATTTATGTCTTCACTTCAGACATCAATATCATCAATCTCCCAACTGTTTTGTAACTGCTTGAAGTTTGGATGCATTTTGGATGGATTCTTCTAATTCATTTTTTTGATTTTACGATCCAGAGACATAGCATGATCACCTCTGGGATTAAGAAACCTCAAAGTGTGCCATGGTCATGAAATACCAGGTACTCCAACCCAGAAACGACAGTTGCATCGCGGGGAGCTGCGCAGCCTTCTTGAGGAAACGAACCCCAGTCATCGAGAGTGCAAGAATTGTTTGACCATGGAGTGATGTTGGGAGCAGGATAGTCCGAATTTCAATTATACAACTTCGTATAATTGATACACATGTATATATATATAATAGATTGTTATTGTATTATTATCGTTATTATTAGATGGTTTTGGTTTTTAAAAGTCAAGTATACAACATTTTAGGATGTTTTAGGTATGATATGACCAACAGAAAGAAACTAAGAAGGGTCCACTTGCATGTTTGCTTTTGAGCTCGGAATTTGAGAGCTGTTCAGATGATGCTGGGGTCTCTTAATTATGATATAGTTTGTTATTTATTATGTATCACTATTCATTTATCTATCCATCCATCCATCCATCTATCTATCTATCTATCTATCTATCTATCTGTTTTTTGTTGGGAATGATTGGGGATACTGGTTCCTTCGCTTCTTGGGGTTTGTTTGACTTTGTGTTTTTCATGCTCAGGACGCCCAGGCGGATTTCCCGATGAAGCAGCGATGGCCGCTATGGCAATCTGACTGCAACGCTTGTTGTTTGCGATCACCACATTACGATGATCATTATCGGCTTATCGGGATGATGGTCATCACTTTTTTGTTCCCATCCAGGCTATTTGTTCTTTACCACTTGACATGCCACCATGTATAAAAAAAAAGGCAGAGTTACCTTGCGAAAATATGAAGGTCACTTTTGGACGTACCCGAGACATGTAGAAAGTTCTGGATGTGCGGGATTATGCGACCTGCTGTGTTTGACCAGCCGAGAGACTATGTTTGACCAAAATATCAGTTAGAGTAGGCCTTGCCTATCTTCTGGCCCATAGGCCTCGAGGCCATATGTGGGTTATAACCCCCAGATTTATGGGCAGAATATCACCCCAAAAAACCTATCTTAAGGGCGGGACATAGGCAAGGCCATCCTTATAGAATTTAGGTTGTCCAAAACCCCCCAAAAGACTATCCCACCCGTTCTCCCGAAATCCCCTAGGAACGACAACCTAAACGGGCAAGATTGGGTTCATAGAATTCTGCAAATGTTGGGCCAAGCAGTGCAGACGACATGTCATGTGAAGGCTTAACAAAAAGATGAGGTTGAACATCAGCCAGGTGATTCTTTTGGTAATTGGGTTTAGCAAAGTTTCCTTCGGCTGAAAGCATGGCGTCGAGTGCTGAGCCTCCTGCCAAAAAGGCAAAGCTGGATGAGCAGGAGCGTCAAAAAGCACTCGAAAGGGCACAGGAAGAATATACCGCCATTGAGAAAAAGCTGGAGTTGGCATACAGCAAGACCCACCAGGAGCCCGCTATGATTGACTTCTTGAGGACCGCATTGCAGAACCGACAAGACGTTTTGATGAACTTGACTTCGCAGAAGGCAGAGGCACAGCCGTTAACAAAAGGGTTTGGTGTTTCAGGAATTAGGTTTTTCGTGCTAGGTATTTGTTCCTTGCTAGGTTCTTTGCTTTGGGTTGCTTGGTGGTTTTGGTTCTCTGCAATCTAGATAGATGCATCTTGTTGGGAGGGTATTTTTGCCCCGGTTGCAAGGTGTCCGAGGCAGTGCTGTCCGAAGTCCGCAAGATCGTCAGGCAGGAGGTAAACGAGCTCAAGCGTGGCTTCCTGGGTAGCGAAATCATCATTGACAGCAGAATTCCAGAAGAGTTCCTGGGCGAGAGAGCGGAAACGTTGAAGGCATCCTCGGTTGGAAGAAATGTCAACCTTACAAGCTTTCTCAAAGCTCAAGTAATCAAGAGCATCGACGAGGATTGGAAGCCTTTTGACATGCCCGCAGAGGCAGGCCCAAACATAAACAACACACATGATTTGAAGCAGGTTGTGGAGAAGGCTGGCTTGGGCTACATGAGTGTCGAAAATCATAACCAGTTCAACCACAAGGTGAACATCCGGGACAGCTCTGGTGAGAGTTGTCATTTTTGCTCTCGAATAGATGGCTTGATTCTAGCCAACAAAGAGTTGGCGGACAGCAAGAAAGACAGCATTGAGAACATCATGCAATTTGCTGTAGCTTTTGTGGAAATTGAGAGTGACGGCAAAGGAATGGAAGCATCGCAAATTCAACTACTCAGTTCCATGATGGCTATTGCGACGTCCATCCAGAAGAAATTCCTCTATGGCGTGGTCATCAATAAGACCTTTGACCAGGCACGGCTTGTAAAGTTTTATTTTGAATGCTGTTGCGCAGACGGCTGTTTTCACCCGGCAGCTTTGGGGAAAGTAGCGAACCTAATCATGTCCCAACATCCATGACGTCTTACAAGTCGGAAGCAGTTTTGGCAGACAGGAAAATGTTGAGCCGATGGCCTCCCTCCGAGCAGCTTTCCTCTCTATAGACCCTCTCTAATTCAAAGACCATTAAAGTGTATTTGTGATTGTTGATTATCAATCCCCAAAAAGGCCATTTAATTCATAGTATATTTGACATATTTGGACTTTTAATGTAGATGTTGATTCGGTCAAATCCACTTATATATATATATATTTATTAAAACCACCACAACAACAGAGCATTGACAACCATCCCGGGTATCATCTTAGGAGGCAAAGAGGTGAGGTTACGTTTGCCAAGAAGTTAGGATCTATGGTTTGGAGCTGGGGAAAAAATATCTGAAGAAATCTAGAGAATCTTCCCCAAAAATGGTGGTACCTTACCCTCCCTGAAACGAACATAGCCTCTGAAAATAGCCTCATTCCAAAATGAACGTAGTCTTCCAACCATCCATTTTCAGGTGCCATGTTAGCTTCAGGGGGGGGGCGGTAATTCAGGTTTATGGAGTATAGCAACTTGCCCAGAAAAATGGAGAATATCAAACTGATTATTTACAACTAGCCATTCACTCAGTGGATGTAGCGAAAAAACAGGGATGCACCTCGATTTGCAAGAATGAATCTGGGCAAATTATAGCGACCTCAAGTAGGATATTTGTTTGTTGTTTTTTCAAACCTACAATAACTCAAAACGCAAATACAGTCCATCAATGCCTTCAACATAGTAGTAATTTTGCCTTAATTTCTTTTAGATAGAGGGGGACGCGCCCCAGCCAATGCACATACCCCCACCCCACCATACATACAAACTTACATACAAGCATACACATAAAACAAAGCAGATGCAATACATACAAGCATCTACATAAAACAAAGCAGAAGCATACATACAAGCATACATACAAAACAAAGCAGAAGCAATAGATACAAACTTACATACAAGCATCTACATAAAACAAAGCAGACGCAATACATACAAGCATATATAAAACAAAGCAGAAGAGCCGTCCCAAACAGCACCCCAGAAGCAAAACAACAGCGAAAAATATTACCTTATAACATAGTAAGTATTGTATAAGGTGGTGTATGTAGTAAAAAAAAGATGGTATCGTATGTAGCATATTATATTATCTATTCAAAGTCAAACCCTGACTTTACCAAAATCATACTCCGACTTTACCAAAATCACACTCCGACTTTACCAAAATCAGACCCTGACTTTACCAAAATCAAACTCCGACTTTACCAAAATCAAACCCTGACTTTGCTAAAAGCAAAATCATACTCCGATTTTGTTCAAAGCAAAATCATACTCCGACTTTACCAAAATCAAACCCTGACTTTGCTATAAGCTCAAGTAATTTCATTTAATAGTATTTACAAAATAGCTATATGAAAACACTAATTAAAAAGAACATACTTATCACCATTCTTGTCAATACCGTAATACTCTAGTGTTTGTTGCTTTGGTTGCTTGATTTTGTTCTCATTCAACATCTTCAGGTATTGTACCCTTTTAGTATCAAACGTACCAGATGGGCGCCCTATCTGTTTTTTCTCAAAGATTTTGTCTATCCTCTCTTTCTCTTCTTCAGGGGTTCTCTCTACAGGTTTGTCTAGCTTTTCCATCAACTTATCAATAGAAAACATTAATGACTTGACATTTTTGTT
>DF243463.1:0-36415 GCA_000507305.1 Breviolum minutum Mf 1.05b.01 | reverse complement strand
CCAGGAACGTGCAACGCGCACCCATATATATATATATATATACTATTGATTTATACATACACACACCACACACCANCCAAAAAAACTCTCTTAGTCCAGTCGGCGACCTTGGTCTCAACCAGCTCCTGTCTTTCCGTTGGGTTTTATGGTCGGCTGAAGCCGGGGGTGCTTAGGGAAAGAAAATGCCAAGCATTGAGAGGTCAAACACCTGCCAAGGATGTGTTTTTTTTTGAAAATTTACATCATAATAATGGTATAACACACGCCTATTCTAGGCGAACTTGGACATGGAATGACCTTGCACTCCCTCAAATTCACACCTAAAAATCGGCACATGGAAGCTGGTTCACGGACAGGTGCGCAAACCAAGCAACGTCATGGGTCAACATCCAACAGCAGGTCGGAAGCACACCCATTTGGAAGGCACCTTTAAAAAATGGGCACTTCCAATGGGCTAAAGCGCATGATAGATTCTCAAGAGAAGTCCTTTTTTTTGAGAAAAAATCAAGATTTACTTAAGTTGACTCGTTTCTTTTATTCCAAACCTATATATTTTGAGAGATTCCAAAGAATCTCCATCTTCCAAAGATCTGCAGTCACTCAACCGCCTTCACTCTTCACTTTGGCAGGTGCCAAACGCCAAATTTCTGGACCTCCAACCTGATGGTTTCAGGTCCCTTCCGGTCGGGGAACACACCGAAGGCATGCGCACGGAGGGCCCCAAATCATCGGTTTGGCATGTTTTAGGTTAAGGGAAATATGTCAATGATGATGTATCATCATCGAAAAAATCTGAATGAATCTTTTGAGATCCAAGTCACAATCACTTGCAACAAAGCATCCAAATGGCTACAGAGGTTTGAATCTTCCAAAGGATTCCATTTTGAATGTTAAGAGATTCGACTCCAGGATCGAGAAAGGTTTGTTAGGCGGTTGGATTTGAAGATAAAACTACAAGTATATATAACTGCCGTGATCTTTTTGCTGATCCTACTCCTACCCCTTCCATAAGGTCTTGATAAGCTTGTCAAGAAAAGTCAGCTCGGACCTACAAATCCACATCTTTGAAAAACCATGGAAGAATAATCAATCTCAGTTTTCCATGGAACCATCAACAAAAAAACAACCAGGAAAAAAAACACCTTCTACTTGTAAGATGCTTCAAAAGCTGCACAACCTCGCATATATGGGATAAACTACATTAAACTACTACCCCACCCGACCCACACCTGGCCCACACGGTTGGTATCTGCTGCAGCGGCCAATAAGAATCCCTGATTGTGACCCAAATGGCCTCAAAGACTTGGAAGATTCCAACTGAAATCATGGTGGCAGCTGGTAGTGCCATCAGTATTTCTTATGTTAGTTGCACCTAAAACCATACTTTCCCACAGAAAAAAACAGCACATCTTTTTGTGCAACATGTTCTTTTCAATCTCTTGATACGGATTACCAACGTTTGATTTTCCTGCGTTTGATTCACTTCCATGACTGCAAAAGAAAGAGAGCATTCTCTTAAAAACATGTTGCTGCTTCAAGGCTTATAAGCTACCATAGTGATCCATGGCGATCCACGGTGTCACTTCCTGAACCGCCATCATTCCCTATTTTGCCAAGCTGCACATACCAGGTACCCACCATCGTCCGGAGGGCAATGCCCATCTTCCAACTTCAGTGTTCTTCTCCTTCCTTGGCTGGGGCTAGGGGTCAAAGGATCACCGGAAGTACTTGGATCGGAGGTATTACCTCCCGGAATGTCAGAATTCTATATACTGATACTTCTATCACTACAAACTGGATCTACACTGATCTATCAAAGTATGCAACTTGTAATAAAAACATTCTCCCATTTGTTGTTCCGGAGTGCACGACGCATCCACCTTCTTCTTTTACTCCTCTGCTGAATTCTCAAGCTGCTGGGCCAAGCTCAAATTCCACTTCTTTCCGTGTGGTTGTTTTTAGATAGCCGCATGGTAATTACCTATCTTTGACAGTCTTGAAATCATAAGAGCAACTTCCAGCCTTCCCATAGATCTATCTGAACTTAAGGTGAACCGAAGTTGGAAGCTTCAGTTGGAAGAAATGGACCAGTTGATATGGAGAATCTACCATTGTTACCAAGGTTGCATGGATCTATATACATATATATATATATATATATCTAACATATGGATGGATATCTAGACACATACCATATATATATATAGAGAGAGAGAGAGAGAGATTATTACCTTAAAAAAATCAACTGGTGCAGGATTTCTTTCAGCATCCCTCTAACCCGTTGTAGATTCGTTTTACCCCTATTGGCCAAAGGACTCGATGTCCCAAGCAGTGACTTCAGCCATGCCCTCCGTGTTGGTGTTCAACAACCTTTACTGCGCGGCACGGGAGAAGCGTCGGCAACTCCAAGGTGATACCCCACTGGGATGGTCACGATAAACCCTACAGTCCCATATGCACAATGCACAGTCTACTTTTCCGAAGCAGATGTCAAACGTCAGGGGGAATACGTCATAGGCTCTATGAGGCTATTGATATGGCCCTGGCCATGTGGATCTTCCATCTTCATGGATTTCAACTTTTGTTTCTACATCTCAGCTTCTGAAGCTGACAAATGCACAACAAACAAGCCTCCTGGGTTTCTTATGGGTTCTTCCCTCCCATCATTCGCCTTATGACATCAATCATGATATGAGCAAACTTCACTCATATTCAAATCATTTATATATTCAGAAGATATCAATGAAAACAACCATCCCACCTTACCATCCCCAGAACTTCGCCATCCGATGCTTCGCCAAGGACACCAGAACCAGCCGGTGCTCGGATCGCGTACCACGGCAATGATCTTCGAGCTCGACGCCTCTGAGGCCACCATAGGAGGGAAGGTCGTTTGCAAAAGATTAGAATCACATTCTGTTGGTTGGGATGTTTTTGAAATTGTCCCAATCTGTTTTTGTATATGCAATAGTATGTGTGTATATATTGTATGTGTATATGTATATGGATGTGTTGTTTAAAGTAGAGTGAATCATATACATATTAGTAAAGACATCGCGTATCTGTTTCACCATGTTTCATTCAAAGTAAACCCTTGATGATCGTGGTGGAAACCTTGACGCCAAGTCAGTCCGCTCCTAGAGCCTGGCAGCAGCAAGTGTACTATACAAACCTACCCCGTTCCACTTGACCAATGATCCAACCTTGGTGGTTCCGGTATGAGAGTCGACCACTTCCACCACATCTTTCGCCACTTTACGGCGCCTAAAAAAAGGCGAATGAAAAAATATGTTGAACATGGTTGATGGTCGGAAAAGAATATGATATATAAATATGATATATCTATAATATAATATATATGTATATATATACACATATTGTGTGGATCTTGCATGATGGCAGATGATGCTACATATTGTATATTATAAGTCAATGTTGGACCTACAATTCTTGTTGCATGGAACCCTCATTCCATTGATTCTTCTGAAATGTTCACAAACACATCTATTCTAGGTGTTCTAAATTCACAACATTGAAAGCCCTGAAGCAGACTCTGTTGCCGAGGACGGACTTTGAGTAGGGATTGACCAAGGATTCTTGATCAGGTCAATTTAGAAAGGTAACGAAAAATCTCACAGGAAGGTGGGGTCTAAGAATTCCACCATTTAACCGTGGCTTGGTCAGAGTAAATCAGCTATAGGCAGCAAGATCAACTGGGAACACTTCGCAAGTTTTCAACAAAAAAAACGGGAAAAGTTGCTGACTCTGATAAAAATCTGGGAAAACTTCACAAACTACATCTGCATCTCATTCATCTATATCATTGCTTCCAATCTTCCATGTTCCGACGTGAAAAAAACATCTCACGTATGCAGGTAGACCGTTGCAGGTCCTCCACACCTCAATGAGATGACCATCAGCAAAGGATGCAGCTCGTTTCGGAAGGTGGGGCATAGCGTCACCACCTTAAGGGCGCGGGCTGGTAAATCTGCCCAAAACAAACAATGCAAAAAAACGATGACTGGCAAAATCCTCAAGAAATTCCAAAAACACCAGTCAATATGTATGAGTTTCAAAAATAATCCATCTGTAGTTATCTACAAGTACCAAATAATTCCGTTATGTATACCATCCTTGACCTAGTTTATCAATTCCCTCGGATCGCCTGGCCAGAGTCAGTGGCAGCATACACCAACCAACCAGCGTTGACAAAGCCACTGGATTCCTGCGATTTTTTTGAAACCACCATGGTTACCAGGTGGCTTTTTTTTGGAGAAATATAAGGGTTGGGTTGTAGAGAACTACTGTAAAAATTTTGATATTTAGCAAAAGGTTAAGCATTTTTGCACCCAAAAAGAGGTGTCTCAGTTGTTCTTAAACGTCATATGAATATTAGACACTCAATCTTGACGGCTTTGTGGAGATGGTTTCAACATATCTTTCATGATTTTCACCCCAGTCAAATAGGAAAATCAAAGCTTTTACCACAAGCCTTCGGCATAGTCACTGATCATTTGAGTCTGGAATCTGCCTTCAAATCTCATTCCCTTCGCCAACTCAAAGGTGTTTACCGGTTTACCCACCACCACCACCACCACCACCACCACCACCACCACCACCACCACCATTGCAGCTTCGATCCTTGGCACATTCCTTGGCATCATCGCCTTCCACTGCTTGGATCGCCTGCATGGACTAACAAGTGAGTGGGAAGGGACATCAATCATGGCAATAGAAAACAAACTAGAAACAACAATGAATCAACATCTTTCGTTAAGAAAAACATGTGGAAACTAAAAGAACTTGCTTTTGTGGAATGCTGAGCGTTGTGCCCACAAGTGGAACACTATAAACATATGTCCAAATCAAATGTTGAAAGGGGATCAAAATGCACAAGTACAAGGCATATCTCCATATCTTTCACTCAAAGATTACTCAGGTTCTGCTTAAAAACCCCGTCACCCATAACCAACTGCAACCAACCCGATTTGTGAACTCAAACCATGTCAGGTTTCAAGTGGTTTGCCTCCAGTTTCTTGTGGGGCAATGAATTGCTCAAGGTCCACGTCTTCACATACTGATGTCCGCGCAAGGAATATTCATCCACCTGGGGAATCTGAGCTGATATCAAATGGAAAGAGGCCTGGAATCCCATCGTCCTTTTGGCATCCGAAACCAAGGCCAAGGTTTTTTTCCAAAACTTTGCAGGCTTTTGCTCTAGTCACTATTTCCATGCAGGGAAGTAGTTGAGAACCTCAACTTGTCCTTGCATGAGCTTTCCAACCAGATAGTTGAACTTCGGGATACATCTCATCATTATACCCTCCCTGCACAACCGCAAGCCCTCGAAACAACACACGCACCACGTCACACCAGCCCCTTCAATAAAAATGGAAAATTGCGCTGATATTCTAGAACTCCGTCCCCCAAAAAAACCTGCCCAAATGGTAGACTTGTTGGCAAAATATCGGCAGTTCCTGCGTAAATTGGTTCCGTTTGACGTTTTTGTCTTGAAGTAAACGCGCCAGTGAACACTTCTTACAGAACACCATCAAAAGGCCCCGACACTGGAAGCTAGCAAAGAAAAGCCAAGAAAACGAAAATGAAACGGCAAGAAAAGGAGAAGACCACGAAAATGAAACGGCAAGAAAAGGAGAAAAGAAAAAAGACGCGAGCGACTCAAAGAAGAAGCAGGAAGACCTTCAAGACCCTTCACATTCTTTTGGTCTACCCCCCACATAGTAACAGTCACAAATGTAGATTTATAGGGATTCCCTACTAAAAATGGAATAATCCTGATGGTGCCTGCTACTGGGTGGGGGGAAGTTCCAACACATTCTCTTGTCTCCAACAGGACAACTTCAGGCCTGAGTCCCGTCCTGTTGCAACAGAAGCAGCTTGCCTTTCTTGCGCAAGAAGCCGAAACTCCTGAGAAAATCCACACCCATCAACCCACAGAGCCAAATGAGTTGGGAGTTTTTATTTGTTGGTTGATTGAAATCCTGGTTTTTGCTGTGATGAATGAAAACGCTGTCATATGCATGTAAATATGTATAATTCACTTCCAGGAGTTGGAAGTAATCCCTGGAAGCTGACAAGAAAGGGGTTTCAACTCATGATCCATATGTTTCCAGCCCCTGAAACAAGGAAAAACAAGGCATCAACTACCATTTTTTAATTCACTAATATATAAATATTATCCTTGATCTTGAATTCTGAATGATGAACTTGCGAGTTGGCAAATCTGTTGCGATTCATAGGTTTTTGTCGGGCCACAACGTTCAGCCGAAACTCACACAACCCGCACACAAAACATCAGTGTTGGACCATCCTCCAAGAATGATCCAATTCGGATGTCAACATCATTGGCTCCAGTGTCACCGTCCTGTAGAGTGGCGATGATGAAGGATGGGATGCCTCACCCAGTGAGATATGAAAAAAGAGATGTTAATCCGGAAGAAATCACTCCAATCTTCAATAAGTCTTTGGTCACCTTAGAAAAAAAAAACTATTCAAAGCAAACCATCATACAACGCCATTTATCGAAGATCCTGGGGGAACCTGCTCATCATCTGTGGATGAGTTCGCTAACAAAACGACGGCTCCTCAAATACTTCACGCCTTTGCTGTTCGACTTGCCAGTGACATCCTGTCGCGGGTCCGATCTTCTAACAAAATCGGATCCTTTCGTGTGGGACCCAAGGTTGGTGGGGTTGTCCCGGATCCGAACATCTTAGAAGCAAATGAATTCATTGAAGGCTTAGAAAAAATAACAATAAGAATAAGATTCATGATTCATTATGATTGTTTCAGTAACATCCTTGAACATCTACATTGTGAGTTGCAACCATCTTGCAACCTCCAGCTCTACCCTATGCACTTTTCAGAAGCTTCGATGGTTCTATAGTTCCAAGTCATCAGACATTAACTTGAGACTTTATCCATGGGAAATCATCGGTTTTTTTAACCAAACCCACTTGGTATTCTCCAAAATCTGGGACCATCCCCGGGAGGATGATCCCAGTCAAATCGCAGTCAAATGGGGTTACATACAAATCCAACCAACTAGACCAACTGCTCCAAAATCAACATCAGAAACCATCCAGCTGCAAGGAAAAAGTTCATACCATCGAATAATGATGAATAAGTCGTTGCTACTAATTTAGTAGCTAATTGCTGAACAAAAAAAAACCTGTTGATCCCTTGTGATACTTTTTCTCCTGTTGTTTTATGATGCGTTTTTAATACATCCGAAATCGGATCATTCACCAGATTTTCGTTTCCCGTCACCTCCACCGAATTCTCCGCGCGATCGCCGATGAGTTCCAGGTCTGCTGCATAAATGGCGAACTGGTCCCCTAACCTCGGCAGCTGTTGATGGAAGAAATTCGGCTAACCACCTGAGATAGATAAAACCCTATGAAAAATGGTATTTTTATCCATATCAACTGGTGATTCTGAACCATCAACAGTATATTGTCCATGATCGTGTCATCCATTATATGTTTTACGATATGGTTCCATGATATGATGATATGAGATATTTTGCGATAGTTTTCCATGATAGGTTTCAAGTCTTTCTATGTGTACCTGTAAAAAATGGGAAGGTTTGGGATTGGTCCAAGTTGAGAATCATCAACCTTTTCAGGGTACCCCTTGCCGCAACTACCACACGGTCATAAGGACCATTGCCAGCCGTGAATCAAACAATCTCAATGAAATATCAATCATTGGTCCAGTGCCACGTGTGACAACCTTATACTTATACTTACCTGCTGCCAACTCACCCTCCGAAGAACCCAAAAAGAAAACGTTTTGGACCGGTGATTTTAGGCGCGGCCATTTACATCGTCTCCAATTCGTTAGGGAAAATGTTGCCCAGTTGCATTGGCTTAAGGGACCACCAAATTGGATTCTCACATTACGGTAAGGGGGTCGTATTTATTTGAAAAAATGTATGATATACAGTTTAAAATACATGTACAAAACAAAAGTTTGGAATCTGGAACTGACCACTGGTAACAAAACTACTGTACCTCTTGCCCCTTGCGGTTCTGATTTCTATATTCAAAGCCATCCCATCTCTCCATCTTGCACGAAAAATCCAGGTACATCAGCTTCCGTTGGGTGTCACAAGCCAAGGCGGAGGGTCGAAAATATTCGTGAGGCCAATCGGTTTGCACCTTCCACAAGGCCACCTGTTACACAGTTGGAGTGTGAAGAGATGTATCTGGGAACACCTTTTGAAACCCAACTTAATAAATGGGGGGAGGGGGGGTTGTGGATGATGGAAAAATCATGGAAAATATGGAAAATTGGATTGAAATCCAGCCTTTACAATCAACTTTCCTGTCTAAAACATTCGCTCCACCTTGTCATAGGTTTCTCGTGGTGCAATGGCAGAGTCATAGTATCTCCTGGCCGAGCCGAAGCAAGAAAGTGTTGAGAGGGGTGATCAAACTGTTTGGGCATGAACATCCTTTTGTTGTTGGTTTTTTCACCGTTTATCTTTTTCTGAAAAGCAAATACGTATGGTTTTGGAATGTTTTGGACCAAGAAATCCAATTGCCACTCAGTCATTTTGAGAGTCAAGTAGAAGACGACATCAGCATCAACATGACCATCAGCATCATCAGCATCAGCATCAGCATCAGCATCATCATCATCAGCATCATCATCATCATCATCATCATCATCATCATCATCATCATCATCATCATCATCATCATCATCATCATCATCATCCGCAGCAGCAGCAGCAGCAGCAGCAGCAGCAGCAGCAGCAGCAGCANTCAGCATCATCATCATCAGTCATCATCATCATCATCATCATCATCATCATCATCATCATCATCATCATCATCATCATCATCATCATCATCATCATCCGCAGCAGCAGCAGCAGCAGCAGCAGCAGCAGCAGCAGCAGCAGCAGCGGTAGTAACAGTTGAGAATCATGTGCGTTCACCCCACGTTGAGAAAAAAACTGAAGGGCCATCCAAACAAGTGAATATACACTTCCTACAGATCTAATTCCCAGCTGCTATTAAGTAGATTCAGTACACATTTTCGTCTCTCCAAAATCCCAACGAAATGCATTTGTCCAACCAAGCTGCGGGTCAAACAAGATCACTAGCACAGTGAAGATCCAAACCTTCGATTGGGGAATGGAAGTATTTTTCCAAAGGCACCGGAAGTGCAATTACTGATTTTTCATGCGGAAAAAACACCAATTTGGAAAAAAATGCACCAGAATGCTAATGGTCCTAAGCAGTTGGCAAAAAAATCGCAAAATACGTCTGCGTGATCGTCCTTCTTGATCACTGAAGGAACAAGCACTGCAGTTCTATGCACTTGGGAACAACTTTCTGGAGGCACTAAAAAATCTGCTTAGCTAGGGGTGAAAGAATATGCAAAACTCCCTTTCCAACCCTTCCAACCCTTCCAACCCATATGTTTATCAAAACATTGAAAAAATACGCCACTGTTTCTTCCTTATTGATTCCAACCTTTTTTGGGAAGATCCATACACAGGCACAACCAAGCACTTACCTCATTTGAAAGATTTTTGGGTTGTAACCCCTGAAACAATCATCGCTTTCGGTTTCAGGGGATACAGCACGTCCTTACCACTTTCACCGACAAATATTGTCAAAAAACAACTTCCCGTACGTTTATGAAGAAAGCGGGCTCTTCACCATTGTCAGTTCAACAAAACTCCTAACTTGCTTACACTCACACAACTGCAACCCAGCCACCCGAAGCAGTAGTTTGCTTCATCCTCTTGTTCTGTCACTAGCTACATGAGGGATTATCACCAATAAATCTTGTGAGAATGCAAATAAAATGACAACTGTCACCCTGGAGGGGGGTCCACTGGAAGCGTCATACCGCCGCTAAGACACCCCCAACTGCGCCCTGCAGGTCCATCTCATGCATCTCCATGGTAGTTTGCTGCTACTCACCTGGACAGCTCCGGCAGAGAGTTCAAGATGTAAGGTATCATTTTTTTTACCAGATGTCCTAAATAACATTTATGCGCGTATGGCAAACAGTTTGCAAGATATAAAGAAAAGCGACATGTGACATAAATGAACAAAAACATGTTGTTGACCAAAGGCCTTTTACTCAAGAAAAAAAGAATCTCTCTGCTCCAAACTCTTTCCTAAGGACCTTGAACAATTTAAACTTTGGCCTTTGGCTGGTCAATGGAACTTGGGTTTGTTCTACAGCAAATCTCGAAGACATTAAAGAAGCTGAAAAAACAATTGCTCCTTCGGGCGCTTGGTGGGAAATGCCCGCGCATGATGACAAAGTACTTCCAGCATCAGATGAAACCTTTGTTAGTTAATTTTGGTTACTGGTTTTAAATCTTCTACCCATGCTCAGCTCTCAATAAGTTCTCAGAGTGGCCATCTTTCACTCTGTTGTCTACGCTGGCAGTCGCTGTGACTGTGAATGGGCAGCTCGAAGTTCCGAGGTCGGGAACATGGCTGGCTTGGCAAAGAGCTTGCGTACAATCAAAGAATACTGCGACCCCCAAGTATTTTGATTTTTCGATTTTTCGCTGGCGTTAAGCAGGCGTCATCCAACTGCCAGCCAGAGCTCACATTGTTTGCTGTCGACAAAGCCGCACCAGTGATAACTTGAGACCGGCTCCAAGTGCTGATGGGCCAGTTCATCAAAGGCCTTTTTTGGTTTCCAGAGGCTAAATCATCCAACTGACAAGGAAAGCTCACAATGTTTGCGAGCATCGAAAATGGAACAAGCACCACGGAATATGTAGAAATTCACACTATTTAGGCGCGTGAAACAAAACCGGGCCAAAAATTTTGGCGAGCCATTTGTTAATATCTGGCTGACGCTATAGCTGCCTGCTGGCCCATGCATGACCACCCGCATGGGCATGGGTACTGGCCATGGGTACTGGCCACAACTCCTGGCTGCGAGTGGCATCATATGAAGCGCGGCCAGACAAGCCAGACAGCGCCCGCCTGTGCCTCAGGCTGCGCCGCTGACCTGAGGCTGCGCGCTGACGAGTAGGCAATGGATGCCAAGTTATACAGCCTCCTATGGGGCTTGAGCCCATGACCGTACGCTTACAGAGCGCATGCTCTACCAGCTGAGCTAAGGAGGCCTTGCTACATCTTTGAAGTGGGAACACAAAGGGGCGTGCTCGTAGGAGCAGTTTCCTCTTTGTCCTGTGTGGAGGGCCCCTGCTGGCCTATGACCTCTAAAGCACAGTGTTTCGTCAGCTGCGTGACTGGTAACGCTGGCATATTTGAATGAATTTGAACAAGCCGTGCGTGGCCTCAATTGGAGAAAGGCACCAGGATACGATGGGCTTGGTTCAGAGCTATGGCAGGGCAGCACAGCTATGGCGGCGAAGAAACTTTATGCCTTGTTCGTGAAAGCAGCTGCTCGATGACAACTTCCACTACAATTCAGAGGTGGTTTCTTAGCACCCCTACCGCTTGCTCACTGCCTGTCCCTAGCGCCTGCCAGTCTCACCGCTTTGCTACAAGCAGCCTGCGCAATCCACCTTACACTGAGCCATGATCTGCAAGTCTCAGAGGGCTCGGGCTGGGGAACATGCGACAGAGGCAGCGAGCAGAAAAGCCAGAAAAAAATAGCGGCTAGAAAAGCCAAAATAAAAGGAACACAATCCACAGACGCCGACCACAACAACGCCAAGCCAAGGGAAGGAGGCCAGAAAAAAGAGCAAGAGACCCAATTCTCTTATTGCTTGTCTCCCAGGCTGGCACATCTAACTTGGCTTGCATCCACGCACGACGACTGAAGCACACACCATAGCCTCCTATGGGGCTCGAGCCCATGACCATACACTTACGAAGCGCATGCTCTGCCAGCTGAGCTAAAGAGGCCTTGCAGCTGCCAGCAAAACAATGTACCTACTCACACTAAGCATGGTGCTAGCTTTAGGGTCCCCATCCCGCACCCTAGCACTCCTGCACCTGGACCCCCCAAAACTTGGAGGCCGCCATCTTTTTGTGCCGTGCCCACTTTTTCATGGGTGGTCTTAAATTTTGAAAGGCAACGCAGCCAGTTTCCAGCTTCGTGATCTGAGCCGCTCGACCCTGATGCTACCTATGGGTCTGGCCAACTGCAGCAGCGGCCGCAGTGATGACAAGCACTGGAAGCCGGGACACTTGTGCACTTGATGTTCTGGGCCATCATGTGTATCAGCCTTGACTGGCGGCGGCGGCCCCTTCTTCTTTTGACACGAAAAACTTCGAACTTGCATGTTTCACCCGCACAAGCCCCCCCTGTCCCGGCTCGTCTTCTCTGTGTATGTTGAGCAGCAACCCCGCCCAAAAGGCCGCCCTGAAAGACGCTAGCAGCTGCTCAGTGCAGCCGGGCAAGATGTCAGTATACGGCCTTTGTCTGATAGCAAAGAAAAAGGCTGCGGCCATCACTATGTACTGGGAGTGGAGACATCTTTTGTCCAGAAGATTGATTTGGGGCCATACGCTGATCAGGAAGGCATCATTGCCCTTTATGAAATGATTCAGTCCTCATGAAATTTGCTAGTGGCGCTTTTTTCTTCCCAGAACGCCGCAGTGAATCAGCACATGCAAAGCACGTTCCATTTTGAAGTGCGACTGCTGAAGCCTAGCATGTTGCACAAAAACTGCAGGATTTGGCTAGGGACCAGGACAGCGCTGGCTCGAGTCTACTATGCTTCAGTCTGGCCTCGTGGAACTTGATGAATCGAGACCAAAAGTTTGGTGCTGCTGGATATTGATGTGTCCGATCGCCATCCATGGCTGTGGAATTACAGGAGGCACGTGTGGCAAGTTCATGAATCAGCACTACTTGGTCTTTGAGCCAGCGTTTGGGCTGGTGCCAAAAAAAAACAACTCGAGCAACTTCCATTTGTAAGGGCGCCTCGTCCCTCGATCTGACAGAAAAAAAATTCAGAGAAGAAATGCCACCTCCACATACCTCTACAAGATTTCTACAAGAAAAGAAGGGCGACTGCAAACCACACAGAAAACCGAGAAAACAAGCCATCCCAATCCAGACCCCCACATGAACCACACCACAAGAAGTTTCTGGCTTAACTATCGAACTTCTGCACCGAGAAAAGATAGTCAAGAAGAAACACGTGCTGGCGAATTCTGACGAACTGTTTTTCTTCGATTCACATTGTTCATGCGACGACTCCTGCGCAGCACTCCTCATGTTTTGCCCCCTTGTGGCGGCCTATTTGTTTCTTTTTTGGGGGCGATGACAACATTTATGTTAGATCTATGTGTAGCCGTACAGTTTTCTGCAATGCTCATACTTGTACCGAACAAACTAAGTAAGCAGCAGGGAGCAATAGCACAAATGGCAAGCCAGATTGTTTCCTTGTATATTGGGCCTTGATAATATAATGTCAATGGGATCGAAACCTGTTTCCAATGCAGCCAGGCTGGGGCCCCTTCCTGAATAAAATGGCCAAGGCTTTTGTTTCAGCTGATGGGGCATTTACATGTTCAATCGACAAACATCGCAAGCCATCAATAGCTATGTGTAACATGTATCAATACGCGCATACATATATTTTTCTTAATAGCTACTTAAAGACTTACAGACGATAAGTTATGTGTGTACAGTACCTTTGTCTGAATCTCTACAAATATGTTTGTATAAATCCAAAACTTTATATGCTCCTTCTCCTTTTGCACCTCCAAGCAAAGTTCAAAATCCTCCAAGATCTGATGATTCTATAGCTTGCCAACACAGGTGAGTCTCAAATTGGATAAATTGAGGGGCCCTAAATTGCATTGTTGGTTTCCTAGTAAAATCATGAGGTTGAGTTAGAGTAGCAATTTTGGCGAAGCCCCTAATTTTAAGACACACTGCCCATCTGGTTGTTTCAATTAAATTTGAACATCAATCTGAATACCTGGTGTAACAAGGTGTTGGCGACCGACCTCCACATCAGGATTTTCAGGCATCAGTTCAAAGGGCAAGGATTCGGCTGCCACCGCTGCCTCCTCGGGAAGACAAACGGCAGTTTTCTACTAATCTTGGCAGCATTTTGTAGAAACTCCTTGTATGGGGTGAGATTCAATGATGTTCAAAACTTCAAAATCACTATCCTTACACAATGAGTCACAATGAGTCACAAGAAAAAGATATCACAGAATAGAGTTCTGCTTGCCGCGCTTCAGTACTTTGAATTGTCAAGCACGTTGGGCATTGAGTCCTACACGAAACTCTTCCAACATCAAAGGCATTGAAGCTCTCATCTTTTAAGCCCACGTTCTAAACCCATTGCCCAGTGATTCTTGCACAGGTATTGCACCTCCCTCCTCCAACCATTGGCACCTCCCCCCCAACTCAACTCCCCTGCCGGGCCCTGCTCAGCCCTACCTGAAAGGTCTTAGGGGACTGTGACGCATGCCGCACTTCCAACTCATCTAGAGATTGCGACAGCCGCACCAAATCAATGATTTGACCCACTTCTGGCACGCTCCAAGAGACCTGGCAAACGGTCGGACTGGTTTCTTTTTTGCCAAATAAAGTCG
The DNA here is from genome assembly GCA_000507305.1 of Breviolum minutum Mf 1.05b.01. Taxonomy (NCBI): domain Eukaryota; class Dinophyceae; order Suessiales; family Symbiodiniaceae; genus Breviolum; species Breviolum minutum. The sequence goes on along the minus strand of DF243463.1, from coordinate 21,875 downwards.
GATTAATCTTTGTAACAACAGGCGTGCGTGTGTGTCTATGTCTGAAAATATTATACCTGAGTTATTTTTTGAAAAAATCATATAGGTGTTTCGCAAGTTATAACAACGTTAAAAAAGGACGGCCAACATCTTTCGAGAATATGAAGTTCCACACTTGAAGTCTTGCTCCATCGAGGGGAGGATTCCTCACGTTTGAAACTATCATGAGCTGGCATGCACTTGATGGTTTGGTGGCGACATTTATCAAGTTTAAATACATTGTTGGAAAATGAAGAGGGAACCCAAAATGCAGATTTGAAAAAAATGATGTTCATTTTCAATTGTAGGTGATTTGCAGGTTCCATCTTAATTTTCGTTTGTTTTTTAATCCGGGCTCAAAGGATACAAGGGATACAAGGGAAGAACTGAACAACGGGGCCAGATCCGCACCTGTGCTGAACGGCAATCCACCCAATAGACCTCCTCACTGGCACCTTCCACGCAAGTGCCTTGGAAGCCAATGTGGCGATGAAAAACCAAACAAAATGTCCAGAAAATGCTGCAAGCTTACTGTACACTGTAACATACCCTCCACAAAAACTATATAACATATCCCACCTTAGGAAAAGGTAAGTCCTCTTCAAAAGTGCCTTGGGAATATGTTGGTTCCCAGGAGGGTATCCACATCAACATCCATCAATCCTAGAAACCAGCCTTCTGAGGCAAGGCAGCCAGTAAATTCTTCCAAGAAAAACAAAAAACGATGACCAGCCCGGCCATGTTGAGGCAAGTTGCACTGGAACCATGCTGGTGCTGTAGATTTGAGCTCTTCGCGAATGGGCAAAGACATTTGACCTGCGGGGTTTTACAAGCATCTACGTTTCATGGACTAAGTGCGGTTTCAACCTCCTTGAAATGGTAACCGTATGGTATTCGTCAAATGAAATCCTTTGCCCCCAGGGCGAGTGAAAACTTAAAGCAGTTCCACCACCACCAGCTGCTGCTGGAATTTTCACACCGTCTTCATGATTCATCACCAACAAATGATCTCACATGGCCATTTCTCTGTCACTTCTCACCATTTTTTCCACGTTGCAACCCCCAACAAATCCAGCCGAACGGTTCAGGAGTCCCGACTTTCGAGTTCATGGACGTAATCTTCCACTGTATATTTCAACTGCTGCAAATCATCCTGCTCCTTTCACGAAATCGGAGAGGCTGCAAGCTGCAATTCATTCATCCAGAGTTCACCAGTAGAATTCGAGTAGAATTCTTGCAGCACTTGGGTTTTTTATTGATTTTCCACCCTTTATGAATGTATATTGAATACATGAATACCCTCATATGCTACAACAAAAAGCTCTGAAAGTTGCAACCCAAATTGTTGGACCTAGGCCCCTGCCCCCATGAGAAGGCCATCTTTCCATCCCAACCCCCTGTATGGGGTGGGTGCCACGCCCCAAAAATGGGTTTCGGTCCTCACGAGTAAAGTGACAGGCGACTTCCGGCTGTGTGACCCGGGCTAAGATTTTGGAAATCCGCTTGGCCTCAGAAAAAAGGCCCCAACTGTTCCGACAGGGAAACTGGAAAAAACATTCGGTTTGAAAGGGCTTTTCTGCGGGTGGAGCTAGCTGCCTGTTCTGTTTGTTTCATGGCGGGGGGAAGAAGAAGAAGGTCCAAAACAACAGTTGAAGAAGGATATGGGTGTTTCCGAAAATAGTGGTACCCCCAAATCATCCATTTTAATAGGGTTTTCCATTATAAACCATCCATTTTGGGATACCCCTATTTTTGGAAACACCCATATGATAATTGGACTGCAAGTAGCTGACTTGGATGAAACCAACAAAATTTGTCATGAGTGCCAGACGCTCGGCCTCATGGTTGCATGGATCTTGCCCAAATTGTGTGCCACCAAGTTTCAAATCTTTCAACGCCATATTTTTTTGGGGAGGTGTTGATGATCAAGAATCAAAACACGACGCTTGGAAGCTTGTTGTACCAATAAAGACGCATCTTTTTGTTATCCTTTTATCCTCTTCAGAATGAGATTTTTCCACATAAAAAAGCAATGAACATCTTTAGAAGCAACCACCATGTAGTAATCCGTTTCTTTACATGATGCCAGGATTTCTCTAAAACCAGCTTTCAACAGATTCAAGTGGAACCGTGGGCAGCAGCAGAAAACATTTCATGTTCAACCTGGATCCATTCACTCAAAAAGTCTTCTCTGGTCAAAGGGCTTCGTTTCACTTCTTGGGAGTGTTACACAGCTATCTCCTAAAAATGGGAAGCCAATTTAATCAGCTTGAAACCCCAAATGGCAGGTTTGATTGAAGTGGAAAAACCCTGTGGATGCACCAAAAAAGGCGCAAGAATTTTCAATTCTGAGCGGCTTCTTGATGTGCTATCACCAGGTATTTGTTGTCTGGACGATGCTTGTCCTTGGCAAAAACTCTGTGAAGACATGAATGTTCTACCGGTACCTTTGAGGATCTCAACACTTGATAGAATCATCAACTTGATGTATATTGATGTCCATCAGACTGGACCTTTGAAGTTGATTGCCATAGGTCAAAGCGATCATTCATTCTGAGTCCCAAAAAAATTGGCAGTATTCTTCGCATTCAGGGCAACATAGGGCAATCTTTCAAGTTCCCGCAGGGTGTGGAAAATCTGAAGCAAAACGGATGTATCTATTCACGATGACTAATGACTAATGAACTGTGTTTGTCCTCAAAATCAACGTCTAGCCAAATCTGCATCAAATTCATCAGCGTCGTCTTATGACTTTTTTCATCTTTTTTCTACAATAATTCTGGAATTCTGTATCCATTCCTCCAAGACGCCATGGTCTCGTAGAGCATCTTCTCCTAGGCTCCAGGGCCGGTGACGGATGACCCAACAAATGCATAGAGACTATACCTATAAATTGCTGCAAAAAAACAAACCTCAACACTGTAACACTATAACAAATTTGACTTGAATAGATCTTTAAAGATCTTTTGGTAGCAAAATTCGGATTGCACGAAAATCTTAAAAGCTCATAAAAAAATTCCTTTCCAATTGCACCTCGAAATCTTGTTTTTACATGTTTTTGTACCCCCAACAAAGAAAATAATCCCCGGCAAAATATCCACAAAAACTCCTTCCCTCACTTTTTTTCCTCCCAAAACGACGAGCGTCGGAATTTTCCCAATGATGTGCGCAGTCCACCGCGTTCAGCACCGCGGCGGCTGAGAAATGCCGTGAGTGCCAACCGAAGACGTCCAAATAAATGGTGGAACGGAAGGACAAGGGCAAACCCGAAGAGCCATCCTGGTGAGATTTTCCGGCTTCAAAGTTTTTAGATTAAAAAATAGCACTCCTGACTGATTTACGTTGTCAGTTGTCGGTTGCTGGGATTCGTTTTTTCAATACAAATCCCCTTCACACAGGATTCTTGTCCAAAAAAAACCAGCCGAGCCGAGCCACAGAAAAAGAAAGAACAGTGCCCCAAATGAAAGAATTCCAAAAAGATGGAAGTCTTATCCAATCCAAAGGCACTTGGACTGATATCCTAGCAGCCCATGTATCAGTTGTCTAAACTCTCTATTTCAAATGTATCAAGAAGCAGAAAAAATACCACCTATCACAAGGGATGCTATATATATATATATATCTTCACCTCAAGTGTTTCTACCTACAAGTCCAAGGCTCGATGAGAGGTGCGGCCACACGCTGGATGAGCAAGATCCAACCTCGATTAGCATGGGTTCCCGCAGAATCATAGCACCACTGGACTCAAACACCAACATTCTTGAAAGGTCTTCACCATCCCTCCCCTTTGTAAATAGATGTTGCCAAAAAATGGAAAGTGAAGACATGTGATTGACCTGAACTTCATAACTTTAAGAAATTCCTAGGAAAACAATAAAGAACCGTTTGCGAACCAGTCCCGCAAAAAACGGAAAGCTACAGGGTAAAAGAGTTCGAGATGTGAATCATAAATTCAATCGACCGACATTGTGAACAGAAACTCATGGTGTGGAATGTAATTTCTAATTCTCTGATCTAAAGACTTCCAAAAGCGACCTGAACTGGCCCCGCTTCCTTTTTTCCCCAGCTTTGTCTATCAGAATCTTTTGAAATGTTCCAAGCACTAACTTGCGTTCCGTTATCTCAACGATACATGGGGCCCCCAAAGTACCGTTGGACCCTCAAAAAGTTCGGAAGGAAACCAAGAGACACATGTGTCCAATGCACGCAAAAACGGCCAAAAACCACGGTAACCATGCAGGAATCACTTGGTCACAGGGTCGTACTCCTCCTTTACCTCAGTTGTGGTGAGTGCCATTTCGCTGCAACCATTGATCATGTCATCATGGTTATCCATAGTCAGAAGTTACACAATCATTTGGTTTCAAACAAGGGTCATTCTACCACATATTGCCCTAGCAAGGACGCCATCACTCCGAACTGCCATCCATTTCCATTGATCCTGCAGGTAGTTTCATCACCCTAACCCACCCATCCATTCCACCATGACACCATGGTTGGTTCGTGCAGCAGCCAAGTGAATCGCCAAACCCGCTAGGACAGTGGGTGCCAGTAGGTTGAACATCATCCTGGGGATGATCTTCCAACGAAATGATAAATTGCGAACAATAGCGAATATTGGGCTTCCTTTTTAAATACTGTTGCATACTGTAAGTATTACATTTCAACGGAGATCATGGGACACCTAAGCTTATCATTGGAAAAAAAAATACTAACGAAATCACCAATGTCTTCACAGCCCTTGAGTGAGTTCTATCAGAGTCTGGTTGGTCACTGCTTAGAGACAGAGGCACTTTGCCGATATCGGTGAAGCTATAGTTTAATCTCCAGAAAAGTGTGTGCCAATGGGTATACGGGTTTTGAGTTTTGATAAAGTGCAGCATGCATAGATTTTTCAGCATCTTACAAGCGACAGTGAAAACACTCCAGGACAAGCTCTGCAAACATAGTCGACTCCAGCTTGGAAGTTCCACCCAAAGCCCATAACGTTATTTGGGTTATCTTTGTTTTGAACCGCAACATGTAAAATTGATGGAAGAATAACAAGCCTGAAGCGCCCTGGTCAGCTGATCTTTTATATGCCCCAATATTCCCAACAAGAAAAAATCATTCGAAACCACCTTGTCGTTAGGACAGCCATAAGGTCACTCATGACTCATGACCCAAGTTCTATTTCCAAAAACTGAGCATCAAATAGCGATACCGCCAGCCACAGAACAAATCCTCAGCTTGCTTGTTTTTTCCAGCAAGGACCTTCGAAATTGTGCAACCGGGTTGAAGACGTTTGACGTTTAACCCTTCTGAGAGTGCTGTCGAAAATGATTCTTTGGAGGAGTTTCCTTTCAAATACTTCATGGGAAGTTCTGGCAGTTGCAAATTTCTAGATGTTCTTTCCTAGTCTGAACCACAATATGTTATGATGTTCAAAATCAGCAAATGCCACCGCTGAACCAACCTAGGGACTACACAGTATACTTCCCATATACAAAGCCTTCAAAAAATTTCTCTTTGGCCGAGCAGTCTCAAAAGCCTCAAGGAAAAAAAACACATTTTTTTTCGCAGATTTTCCGGCTGGCAAAATCGGGCACAACTTTCCACCAAGAGCCAAGGCTCGAGTTTGAAGAGTGTGGTGGATGCAAAGACGCTGGCGGCTAAGGAAAGCCAGGCAGCCCCCGGATTCTGCGCTCGTGTTGGCCAGTGGTCCATCTTCGACATGAAATGACCCAAGGAGTAGTATGCGCACCTGAAAAAGGGTGAAGATTTGTTTGCTTGGAGAAGCTGAGAAGCTTAAAGACACACCAAGAAACCCCCCATATGGGAAGTGGGGGGGGGGGGGAGCCGAATAACGTCTTGGGGAAGGGAAACCCAGTTACACATTCAGAAAAAAAAAAATGATTCATTAACCTTTGGCCAAGGTTCACAAGCAGCATTTGCTGTGCAGCGACCGCCAGGCTGATTCGCGAATAGGCATCGAAGCACGCGTAGCCGCGTTGCACGCGGCGCAGCATCCAGAAATGGGAATACATCACCGCACTGCGTCCTTGTCTTCTGGCGAAATATCGGGTCAAGTTTCACCAATTAGGGGATTCACGGAATGAATTGGTTTTACAAGCCAGAGTTCAATTACCAAAAACAAGAGAGTTCAGAGTCCTATCACGGTGGGAAAGCATTGTGGGTATATCAAACAACAATATTTATGAGATGGCTGTTTTCCATTTCGTGTTGAAAAAAACATCTCCGAACCTGCAAAGAAAAACTGACGGACCATTCCGTCAAATGAAAGGCTGAAAGGCTTGTTGCCTAGCGACTTCATCATTCATGTATGATGTTGACTAATTAAGAATTCAGGTATGACTCTGACTATTACTATCAAATCATTATATTCTTCCTACAGTATCAACACAGGAAGGGTAGCAACCAAAAAATCAGTCCAGCATAATTTCAGCTATACATAAATCAAGTAAATGAAGACCATGGTACAAGTCGGAGGTGAGTATTGCGTATGTATTTAAAATAGAATCATATCATATACTATTTGTATATGATCTATGTTTCTGGAAAATACGCAATGATTAGGTAGTCTGGTTGTGAACGGATGCTACAAAAAAAAGTCATGCTCCTTCACGGATCCACAATACTCCTGGCAATTCCTGCAAGCATGCTACGACGGCATTTGAGAAGAGAACTAACATGCTGGTTCTTATCCAAAACATACCAGCAAAAACCAGCTCTGATCATTCCATAAAAAAAAAATATCCCCTCTGACCATCGATACACCGAATTCCCCCATCAAGAAGAATTATGAAACGTCTCCTGAAGAAAATCAATGAAAAATATGACTTTGATATTCTCAATCAAGTTCATTTATTCCAACTTCCCCTCAACTACCGTACACCACCAAAAAAAAACCTACTCAATTACCAAAAGAAACATCAAAACCTTTCCAAGTCCCAGGTACCAGGTCCACCATTATCTACGGTTTCCAGATGTTTCAAGACCTCTTCACCTGCATAAGGTGCATCACTGAGCCAATCCGCAGCTTCCGCCTTGGACCTCCCCTTGGCCCGCGGCCGGCGATGTGCCGGCACGGTGCGCGCCGTGGAGACGGGGCCACTGGGCTTAGGCACCTCGTCTTGGGCTTCAGCCATGGGTACCTCAACCAAAAAGCGGAGCTGGATGAAATTCGGGGAAGATTTTGTTGTTTTTTTTTGAGGATTTGGAGAAACTGTGGAATCATATCAGTATCTATACATAGTGTATATATCATGTGTATATATATATATGTGTGTGTAATACATACAGTTTCCTAAATAATCAAATATCAAATATTTTTGTACATTCGAAACCTTACCCCACCGAGCCCAGACACCAGAAATGCCGGCGGTTCGAAGTAGCGTCGTGCACCGCCGCCCTCGAAGTTTTCCTGGGCGTTGGGCACGTTGAACATCGTGGCAACCTTTCAGGATCTATTTCTTTAAAAGAAAACTAGAGTTTCAAAAGTGAGGAAATGATCTGACTCTGGAAAACTAAACACTGTTTTGTCTGAACATGATGAATGGTGAGAAAGTTAAATGAAATATGTGCATCTTGAAGTCATCTGGATCTTGGTGAATAAGGACAATATAGCAGTAGACACAAGTTACAACAACTCTTCCGCCACCGATGTGTCGGGCTATCTACAAACTATCCTCCAGCACAAACAAACCACTTACTATCATCTCATCAAATCGATCCCTCCCCAACATCACCACCTCATCTTACAATATATTAAATATTAGATACATATAAACCCAATCCCAGTAACTGTATGTAGGTACTGTATCTTTAAAGTAACTACCCACTTAGTATATATATATATATCATGTTCCTACTATACTCCCGCCTTTACATCCCATTTTCCAAAGGTTTTCCACCCGTCCTGTGCTCTCATCGCTTCTTGTATCTCCTTCAACGAGGGCACCGGCGGCCGCACCGCCTGGGTCAAAATCTTCACACGAGCACCTGGCCGTTAGGCTGGTGCGGCTGTGCGGCTGTCGAGAACGAAGGTTTGAACAAACGATGGGAAACACGGTGAAACAAGACCGTGGTGGTTGGGTTTTTTGGTTGCTGTTGTTGGTTGTTGTTCTTGCTGTTGCTGCCTGTTGTTGCTTGTTGTTGGTCTTCTTCTTCTTCTTTCAGATTTAAAGACGGCCTTGTCCTTTGATCTTGTGTTTCAGAAAGGTCTAATCCAAGTCGTCTTGCATGGACGGAACAAGAAAGGTGTCATTAAAAGAAACACGCACTAAATTTGTCATCCATTTGAAAAAAACACAGGATCCAGATTCTTTTTAAATATGGGATTGTTTGGGTTGCTTCATCGTTTCATGTTGTGTACCTCCCCTAAAATCCAACATATCCCCTGAAAATTGATGGTTGGAAGATTAAAATTCTTTTGAACATGTCCCTTTTCCAGGACATTCGTCAATTTTCGGGGGGAGGCTCATGTTCATCTCCATACACACGGTGTTTTATTTCTCCTCAAATTTCCAAACGACAAGGCACTGCGCTGAGCAATGGAGCCATGGAGTGCTAACCAAACGCTCACTAAACCTCAGCGAAATCGAAAAACCAACGGCTGGCCCCCTCAAAATAAGGAGATTCCGGAGCTTAGAAACCATCGTTGTCAGCGGCTATCTTAGTGTTTTGGGGAAGATCTGTCAACATCCCTTTTTTCTTGTTGGGGCGGGGGATGGGGAAGGTCTGACTAAATGCTATGTGTTTTTTGTTCAAGATGAAAAATGGAACAACATGGAAGAGTTTACAATTTCACCACGGTCAAAAAACAAGGAGAAACATCTTGGTTGGGTCCCAAGAGAGCTGGTTGGCTGGAAATGGACAAATCAACCGGCCCGGTTGCATCTTGGAAAGTCCAAAGATACAAGAGAACTATGTGCTACCAATGTTTCCAAGTTGGCTTGGTACCAAGAAAGGTACTTCTACAATGGTACCACTAAGATATAGTTGCTACTTTTTTCTGAGTCCAACCATAATCATCCATTCTTGAGATCATTTTGATCCAGCTGGCTGATCTGGCTATCATGACCTTACCTTCTCCCTTCCACCATCTACATGACCAAGAATCCGAAAGTGATGCATGCAAACACACAGTTGTTCCATAGAAGCAGCAGCCATCGCCTCGATCACTTTCTTCTTGTTCTTGTTCTTGTTCTTGTTCTTGTTCTTGTTCTTGTTGTTGTTGTTGTTGTTGTTGTTGTTGTTGTTGTTGTTGTTGTTGTTGTTGTCGGTGTTGTTGTTGTTGTTGTTGTTGTTGTTGTTGTTGTTGTTGTTGTTGTTGCTGTTGTTGTTGTAGCAGTGAAAGGCTATAAATAAAATGATAGGATGAAAAGATATGGAGTAAAATGGACTCAAAGCCTTTGCAATCCACTGGGATCTACTGTTGGAACTCAATAGGGTTGTCATTCAATAGCCATATTGTTTATGGAAGAAATCTTGCACCAGTTGATAGGTACGTTATCCCATTATTTACAGGGTTTTTTACATCCCAGGTGGTGCAGGATGTCCATCAATAGTATGTATGATTGCTACACAATGGTACTGTTTGCCATTTGCTACCATTACCTTCAAAGCGTTTTTTCTCCAACTCAAAAAACTATTGAGAAAGTCCTCCAAAGGAACGGTAGGGACAGCGTGACACCCGTTTGATGAATGATTTTTTCTACACACACCAACTTCATCCCCTCCAACTGGAACCAAAGGGCTTAATAATCTCCCAAACTACGGATCATCACCATTTGTAAGTACATTGTTCACGATCTCAATATCTCCAAAATATCCGCTTTAGAAGATGTCGATGAGAAAAACCAACATCTTTTGAGGTGCTTTTCTCGGTGTCCAACACCACGATAGGTTTACAGTATTGTTTTCTATGCCAACTTCCCTTGTTGCCAAGGTGCGGTTCCTGAGGGAAGGCCGGGTAACCAACGAAGATAAAATTCATCACTGCGGTCACCTCAGTAAGTAGACAACTCACCTCTCCAGGATCTGCAAGGTCAGTTGGTTTTGTAACAGGCTATTGATAGAAACCAATACGTGGCAGTTGCCCCATCTACCTTCAATTTGGAGTGACATGTTTGGATGGATATATCTAGGGGCCACTTGGTTTGCGTAGCTAGAAATTAGTGCCAATTTGGTTGAACCAATGCAATCCTGGCCACCGGTGGAAAATCCTAAGACGTTGGTTTGGACACAACAAAATTCTCAGCATTCCAAGCGCTTGGCCGCCACGTCTTTGAAGTAGTTACAGTGAATTTTTCCAGTTCCAGAGCGGAGAAAAAGTTGAAACCATCAACCTACCACTCTGATCGGCATAATAGAAATATACGTATAACTCTATCCCCTTCCCACAATGTCACCATGAAGAAGTAGCTAAGAATACAGTAATTCATTCTGAGGGTTATTTAAAAAACAACTCAAATCAATCTGAAATCCTCCTTGCTTTAGATTCATGAATAAAGATGTATATCATCCAACTCTTCAAAAATATCCTCAAATCCTGTGGTTTCTTCGCCATTTTGGGCAACCTCTCAGTCTATTGAAGCCTTCACTAAGCCACAAATATAGCCCTCTATTATTTCTAAACAGCCGTTAAACACATGGGAACTTCTCAGTTTCAACTCAGCGTTTCTTCCAACCAATCAATCAACTTCCAACCAAGAACTAAAAGTCAGCAGAAAATCGCCGAGAAACAATCAGAGCTCCGACTAAAATGTAGTTGTCCATGTTCGTTTGCGACAAGGTGAACACATCACGTACGTCTTCTCGAAAAAGTCCCCACTGTGCCTTGGATCTTAGAAAACGGCCCTAGCAAACGCGTGTGCTCTATTTCGGCCCTGGGATCCGATGCGTTAACGGGTTTTCCTGAAGGATGTGGATGAATCTCAAGCAGCAACTTGAAGGGTCTCAGCCATGAGACTTTCAAAATAATTACTCATGAAACAACCAAAACACCACCAAGATGAAATGAACCTTGTTTTGGGGGTTTACAAGATCCACAATTGGTTTGTTTGTTTGGATCCAAACCTGCATTCATTGGAACGTTTTCCTGATTCCCTCACCTCTTGGGAAGCCGTTAAACTTACAGCTCCTTGATATTAAAGAATTCAACGAACATGTTGTTGAATTAAAAAAGAATGATGGCTGAACTGCAAGAAAAAAATAATGCTTGGATTGTCTAGGGAATGTAGTTAGGCCAGATAATTTCCTCGTGTCATGATCTTCAAATTGCCTACAAATACTTCATCAACCCACGCCAACTTCTGAAGTAGTGTCTCAAACCAATGGTTTGATTCAAAGCAAGCTACTAGACGCATATTTTGAATCTGATAGATGCAATCCTGTCGTTGTTCCGCATCAAACTTGAAGCGGCCCAGGTTATAAAAGTAAGCTGTAGCCGCATAGCCAGCGGCCGAGGCCATCAATGGGGTGAACATGGCGTTTCAGGCGCTCCGCGCTGGGGCAACCAGCACGGCACAAATACTAGTCTTTCTTGAAAGCCAAAAAGGTCACAGAAGAAAAAGGTAGAAGTGATGTGTACATGTGGAGTATCCACACGTGTTTATGTATGGCAAAGTATGTACAGTAGATATCTGATTCTATGATGTACAGGCACAAATGAATACAGTGGCGAACAAGTATTTAAGTCCCAACCCCTGAAGAGGCCTCATAAACCGGAAATCCTTTCAACCCAGCTGTCGCAAAATCCTTTAACCAAACAACATCAAGAGTTTTTTGTCATGGAAATTCAACTAGGTGGAAGTCAACTCTTGCACAAACCAATACTATACTCAGGTGCTAAGAGAAACATCCTACAAGAAACGGTTCCCCGAAATCAATAAATACATCTGGAAGCATCTGCGGGTCTTCGCTTGCAATGGCTCCTTCTAAAAGAATAGACACAAAACCCCTTGCAAGGGAATTAGATGCTGCACTTGGGTGCAGATGTTTTTGAAAGAAACGAGTCCATTTTGGCCAGTTTCAAGTATGCGCCAGATCTGCAAGGAATCTCCCGAACCATTCAAGGCGAACTTGAATCCCATCTAAATATCTTTCACCCAAATCAATACCTGACCCAGTTGTCACATCAACTTGCCATACGAACAGAAAACATAAATTTCACCCCACACATCTTTTCCGGATCCTTTGACCATATTCATCCTTTCTATATGAATCCGTAGACAGCTTCTCCTTCGGCAGGACTTGGATCAACTTCTGTCGGTACATGGCACAGAGGTCCTGCAGGTCATGCGACGTGACTCCGTTGGTGAGTTGGGATACCCTCCAGGAAACCAACGTACGGTTGATGGAAGATATCCCAACCAACCACCTGGGATGTATATGCAACCTTGNTAACAATATCTCACCTTCCGAAAAGGAAAATCATCGGCTGGGAGGGGATATGTTCGTTCCCAGGAGGGTACTTATCCTTGAGATAACTGGACATACTTCCATTCGTATGTTTTTTTTAATGACAGAAAGTAACTGGGAGGGAAAACGATATCCAACTTCTCGACGGAGATTTTGGGAAGGATGATTTTCATACCGTGACATACTTCACTTAGGTATGATGGCAGTTGGCAGTGCTTTTCTGATCCCTCAGTTTGATCTCCTTCATCAAATAGTATGAATTGAAGAGCCACAAGGATCGCTATACTCATGTGGGATCCAGAATGACATCAAGTTGATATACCTAGCATCTTACCACAGAAACAGGTGTTTACCCAGAATTCACCAAGCCCCAATCCTCTACGAACTCGTTTCTTTCCCCCATGTCTCGGCCACTGGGCGACCTGTCCTCAACCTTGGGCACTTTGGCCACTTCGACCTCGTACACAGCCTGAAAACCGTGGGAGGTCAACGCAAAACCACCGGAGGGGAAAAACAAAACGGCCTCACAGCGAGCGGGATTCGAAAGAGATCATTTTAAATCAACCCAGGTCCGAAAAAATCCAGCATCAATGCCACTTGAGATGCCTTTGAAACCTCACACACCCCGGAACACCAAGTCAGGAACACTTCGCCCATGATTTATGAAATAACATTCGAAGCAAAATTCCCAGCACCCATTTTTGGCTGCCAGACCTCCCACAACAATGGATGTAAAAGTGTCTTTAAAAAACAATGGTAGTTGACCAGATACAATTCCTCACATGGGGTGATGCTTTTATTCTTCCACCTGGTGGAAGCACTTGGATTTTCTGCCTTTTCCCGAAAATGTTCGATGGACATCGCTCCCCATCTCAACTGCAATGAGATGTTCCATCTGAGGTTCCGAACGTTGAGACGTATTCTGAAAACCACATGGCTGCCCACGTCTCCCTGGTTGGCAACAGATTGAACCAAGGCTCAACTACGATGGATGTAAATGGAAGGCTACATGCTGGGGCATGTTCAAAGGCAATTCATATCAAGTTGGCATCCTCAAAGGTTCGAATAGTTTTGTGTTGTGACGATTATGTAAATTACTTGATTATAGATCATTTGTAACATATATACATATGTATTTGGCTCCTGTCTTGATCCTCAGCTCATCCCCACCGGAAAAAATGTAGATCATGTTTGCACAGCCTTCCTATATCAGATGCACATGTCCAACGCGAAGGATAAGGAACCAAACCTAGGTCGAGTAACAAGTAACGATGATTTCAGAGAATTTCCCACCTTACAAAGGAGGAAAACCTTATCCCATACTTTGGGCACTGACAAGACCATCCGTCACTGTGCAATGTATCCTTTCAAGCAAATTTGAAATGTTTGCTTCGGGACTCAAAGATATATGTATATATTTTAATACATATATCTAGATACATGTCAATATCTTAGTGCAAGTGTCAATACAAATTTACATGTCACCTATGTATTTCCAAATATCTAGTAGATGTACGCACCTGTGAATTTGTACCTACCTTACTTCTGTCTCTACAACATGCACATGCCACACGTGCGTGTACATATCCACACACCATTGTTTCGATTCATCATCATTGTCGCTGCCGTGACAACCAGACTTCTGGTGGCCATCAACTGCACCAGATTTGGACAACCATCCCTCTCAGTGGCTAGTCACCAGAATTGCACCAGTCCGTGCGAAATTGAAAACCCCCACATAGTCATATTGACATATTATTGCTTAGACTATACTCACATTCTAAAAATCAAATCTAACCATTCAAGTCTTGAAAACCTCTGCCTCCAAAATCCGGAAAAATCCGACCTCCATAGGCTGACGCTGTTCGTTACAATCCACCTGAGGCGACTCTGTGAATCCACGGCTTGGTGATGAAATTTCTGGTGCCAAACTACCGCATCTCAAACACAACAAGAAGTTACCTGAAGCCCAACTTAACCCTTGTTTTGATTGGAGTTTAGGCCTTGTTTTGGGGGTGTTGGCCTTCAAAAAATCGAAGGTCATTTAGGGTTCCAGGTGTAAGATAAAAGAAGCAACCTGGGGATTATAACAACGCCAAAGTTGAAAACTCCCACAAATGTTGCAGCACTTATGATTCTGAAAAGCAACTCTGACATTGAAGCAACCCATACCGGTACAAACCACTTGTAAATTCGAGCCCCTGAACCAGGAATCGCAGGCAAGGAGCCTCTAACACAGAAAGACCAGTAGCACAGGCAAACCAGGAGGAGAGTGCACCTCAAGATCAGATGCTTCGGGAGTGCTTTGAGTTCAAAGCAAGTTTTACAGGCTCAAAAACGGGAGGTGGTTTCCAGTTTACCACTTCTTTTAAAAAAACATGTAGATGTGTTGATACAGTCTTTCTCTTAAAATCAATGTTAAAATCAGTTGCAGCTAATGGAAATTGAATCAAAACCTGACAACAACAAAAATGCCAAGTTCTGGAATCCATACTCAGCTTCGAAGCCTCCCTTTCTTAACAAATAAAATGTTCATAGATTTACCCTGATTTACCCACTTCGAATGAATACAGTAGATTCTCATGAAGATATGGTCCCACCGCATCCCCAAAAAACTCCAACCTTGAAGGACCGCCACACGGCTGGTGCGCTTCAAATCGGCCATCATCTCCATGACGTCCTGGGATGAAATGGCGAATCGGCAGGACGGAGGCTTCCTCCGTCCTATGCGTTGCTTGTAAAGAACTGATGAAGACAGATTGATACAGTACAATGGATGATCATACCATTTATATCTTAGCAGTTTATGATAAGGTCACAAAATGAAATTATATATTTGGTGATTTTTTGGGAGCACCTGGGATAAAGATCGGCTGTTTGGTGTAGAAATGAAGTGTTCGGATCAATGATGATGACACTGGTACACACCCCAAAAACAAACAGCAAAAAAACTATGGAGAAATTGGAGGTTGTAAGATGTTCATTCCCATCTCCAATGGGGTAATGTTCCTACCAAAACTGCCCAAACGAAAGGCAATGAATGTGAACTGTGAGGAGTCGCTCCTTGTCATAGTACCCATGGTGCCTTCATGTTACAGCAATGCCCCCAAAACAATGGAACCATGGGGTGCAAGGTATCAATTGTTGAGGATATCATCACTTTAGCAAACTACCACAGCCCACCCTTCATCTTCATAAAAAAAAAATAGTCATCTCAAGCTCTCTGTGGGTATAAAGCCCAGCTCAGATCTTTTTGTGTGAAGCAACACCACCATCCTGTTCATTTAAGTTTTCTTCCTTTCGTCATAAAAGTGCTAAACTTACTAAACAGAAATCTCATCTTTTTACTGGTCCAATTTCCACCTCCAACCTCCCCTCCAAAAAAAAAAGGGCAGTCCACCAAAGGGAAAGTCCTACCACCCTACCAACAACAACCACTTACAACCAAGCCTCCCAACAACCAACAACCAAACCACGAATCTCCAACCCGGGCCCAACCGGGATTTTCGTTGAAACTTCCCAAGGCTCTGAGGTCGTGATGACTAGCTGCTCACCACGATGACTCTGAAGCACCTTGGAGAGTTGACTGCGACTCTGGAACTCCACCTGGCCCACCAAGGGGTGTGGAAAATCCACATTTGAAAACGAGGATTTTTAACATGGGTTTAGTTGGTGGTTTGGGGTTGGTGCCTGGTTTGGCTGTTTTCTTATATATAATCCTATATATTATGCTTCAAACAAAAACAAAGGGTTAGTAGAAACTCACAGTAGTTCTATAGTTTTGAGTGATTTGCAACCACTGTGGCGGGTGTTGTTTCTTCTCTGTTTTCTTCATTTTTTCTATCCTTCCTATCCGTTGAAAGGTTGGGAGTCTTCCCATCCCCACCTTCACCACCTTATCTGCTGACTCTGCGGGTCCCTCATCTTTGGCCCCGTTTAACGGACCCTCAACCTGGAGACATAACGAAGGGATCTCGAAAATTCGATGACCAACAAGCAAAAGGTGGGGAAGAAATGATGGTTGATCTTAGTCATGTTGGCCTTGGTTGAATAACTCCAAAGAAATGATTGAAATGATGGTTGATCTTGTACTCATGTTTGGCCTGGGATGTTCAGCCTGCCCCTTGTTTGGAGAGTGCAACACACAACCCACTGACCAAGAAAAAGGATTACTTGGGGTGGCCACAAAAAAAACAACCACCAAATTCAGAAAATCCGTTCCAAACATATGGTGTTATCTTGATGAATGGTGGATGATAGAAATCATAAAACTGTTTTGTCTGGGATGCTGCATGGCCCCGTGGGCCGGGAGAACTCCGAGGCGTGTCACGTGTTTCACCCGCGAGACTTCCAAAATGAAACAAAGTTACAAAGCTAAGAACCAAGTGACAGTCTTAATGAAGTGATAGATTCCTACATACGAAAAAAATCCTTAACAATCATAAGTTTAGAATCTATCCATATCTCATATCAAAGAGTATGGTCCTGCAACCCTCCAACTCCTCGATATATCGCCAGCTCTTTTCTTGGGAATCCCAACATCCGCTTCTGCCAGTGGAAACCGCTCCATCACACGAAAAAGCTGCAGCCACCAAAACAACTTCGGCAAGAGTCGTTGGGAATTCTTTGGGTCAGCGGAGACAATGGAGTGAAACGAAGCATGTTGGCATGGAAACTGTACACAGTAGTTTTCGCAGGGATGATGATGGAAGGTGTAACTACCTTGGTGTGAAAATTTGTGTGTCAAGCTTTCGTTGGACTTTTGAAACTCATGGTGTTTCCAACTTTTCCCTGGGATCCGCTGGGACCCCAACTAAAAGCTGTGAGTCAAAAAGATTTCGGCGGTCAGTGGCGAAAAGGTTCAGGAGGGGAAGGTTTGCAAATCCCATAGAAACAGGAGGCCCCCCAAAAATGATCCATTCACCCTCAACATGTGGATGAAAGGTTCATTTCCATGGATAACATTGAGAACAGTAACATTCTCATGAAGCTGTTTTTTTCCTTCACCAAAAGGAGTCCAGATTGCGATAGCTTAGGTCTAAACCACTTGGCGGAGGGGTGGGGTGAAGCCAAACCTTCTGGGTTCCGGATTGGCATTACACAAAGTCCTCATGATGGACGTTGGCCCATTTTTTGGAAAACCGTTGAGGATTGTCCAAGGTACAGAAAAAAAGTATCCAGCATATTCATGGATGTGTAAAACACATCCATATGCCTGAAATACTAAAAAAAATGAAGGAGACCCCAGCAGAAAAAAAAGATGGGTTTCATTTGCATGAAGAATCTCAATGCGTTTCATGCATGTTGACTTCTTCAGCCAGTCAGAAAAATAGAAGTAAGCTTAATTTATGCGCGATTCACTGCTCAAAACAGACGGAAAAAGAGGTGAAGAAAGCAAGCACTTCTCACTACTCTATGTTCTACTTCCATTCAATCACAAAGCAAATGCGTAGACAGAGTCAATTGTCGGAAAAGCACAATTCATCTGACATACAGTCAGCCTGGCTGAGGGTCCATTATTTCAAGATAAACATTGGACCCTTGACACATCGGACCAGGGTGTTTTCCCGGACTTGGCAAGGTCCAGAGCCCCCGCCCAAAAAAAAACAGTTTCCAGTACTACATGATCTGGGTTGTTATTTGTTGAAAAGGATTTACAGTATCACTGATTGCCCCCTGGTGCTTTCTCTCCATTAGACCAAAATAAACCTTGGATCCCACACACGCCACAGTTTCGGCCACCAGTCCTGACATCGTTGTCATCCAATGGGGTATGTTTCGGTCAAATGTATGATCATTAAACAACAATAGCAAGCAATTTGATGTAATTTCTATTGTGAAAAATCAAACGTGAAAAATCAATGTTTGTTTGGATATGTATGTATGTGTACATCAAAGCTATGATAGGAATGAAACATTATTGTTCAACTGCATCTGACAGCAATTCCTCGCCAATCGGTATTTTATTGGTACCTTCGAAGGCTGAAGGCACAAGGCACCTGTACCTTCTGAAGTTTTTCCACGTGTGTTGCAACACAACTGACCTGGCAAAAGCAATGAAAAGCATCCAGCTTCCATAAACCACAGGCAGCAACTACATGGAGCATCTACAGTAGAAGTTTGGTGAATACACAATTTGTGTGAGTTCTTTAATCCTTTTGTAGAGACTTTCAAGAAGCTTGAGGAACCGCTGTTTCCACATTGTACCACACCTTCACCACCATGCGGAAGGAGTCTCGAGGATCAACTGCTCGACGGGCCAAAGCCTCAAACTTCAGGGGACTTCTCTGGCTGATTCCCAACACAATTTGTGTTCCAGCAAAACAACAGAATCTGGAAGTGATTTGAAAATGTTGCTGATTTGAAAGTAATGTGAAATGAACATATAACAACAAACAAATTTACTGACCTTCCTGAAAGAAGTGTTAAACTTCATCAGATTTCACACTCAGAAAGGGTCAGCATCCATCATCTGGTCCCATGACTCCCCACTCCACCTTGTACACCTCCGGATCCTTGTATGAACACCCCAACTTCTTCCTGCCGCCCAGAGGATGATTACAAGTTCAACCCTTCAGATGCAGTGTGTATAATATGTATCATATTTAATTAGGTATATATGGGGTGTTTCCAAAAATAGGGGTAACCCAAAATGGATGGTGAAAATAATGGAAAACCCATGAAAACCCTATTAAAATGGGATGATTTGGGGGTACCCCTATTTTTGGAAACATCCATATATACACATATTACCAATGTTGTGTTACAAATATGCGATTAGCATTGATTTGTCAAATAGATTTATGTAACCTTTAGAACCCTAAAAAAATCAACACATACGGGTTGTCTTCTTGAAAAAACCATGATATCTCAGTGCACAGGAAAATGATCATCAAAAAATAGGCTCAGTATATGTATATATATATATATAGGAAAAACCCTTTCATCCCTTTTCAGCATCTAGATTCACATCAATGAAGGCAGTTGGAGGCCACCAACTGCCAAAAACCTTCGGTTTTTCCCGCCTGTAGAGCGCGCTCACTTCCTGAGCTGAGTCGAAATCCCTGAATTCGAATCGATTCTGTACATCAAGTTTTCTTTTACATGGACCCAATCTCAAGTCTCAAACCATTTTCAGAAAACAATAATCTGTATATTTACAATGAGATGCACATAAGTGTTACACACATACAAATATATATATATATAATATGTGTATATTGTATAATATAGTTACAAAAAGATGTAATTATATACAATATACTATATTATATACATCTATATACACAATTGCACAAATATATTCCGTAACGGTTGGATCTGAGAAGTGTCATGAGTTCTTGGTACTCCTTCCCGTGGCTTCGCAACATCCACTCCCGTCGTTCCCCCCTGACAACACTCCAAAAAATCAAAAACATCTTTTCACTCAGTGGATGGGAACCATCAGCATGATCCTTGCGAAACTGGGTGTCAAAGATATTCAAAAATTAAAGTATGGCATTAAAAAGTAGCAGCGTATCAAGCCAAAAACATATCTTCAAGTTCCGATTCCTCTCTCTGACGAACTTCCGGGAAAAATGCTTATACTGAGTCCAGCGATAGTGGCACTAGTGTCTTTCCGGAAAAAAAAAAAACTTGATTTCACACCCAGTTTGCTTTCGACACAAAAACGGCGGTCGCAAATATGGCACTTCTAATTAAAGATGCCGAAGGAAAATGGCTTTGCGACGGCGCTAAACTGGCATAAAAAACACATTGTATCTGCAAGCCCTGAAGGCTCCAGGCCTTAGTCATGGTTGCGTTGTATCTTGCCAAGCCTTACCTGGCCTGTCGCTGGTCTGTTGCTTTGGTGGGATTTTGAGTGATTGGTTGGAAGTTGGTACAACAATGAAACCATCTTGAAACATTGGTTTCACGTCATGAAACATGATCAAAAATACATCTCAAACAAGCAACTTGACCCGACTGATCGATCCGGCTTCTCCGGCGGTCAAACAAGGGCCCCCTTGCAAAACGGAGTCTTAATCTCTGACTCCTGGACCGATGTGTTTGAATCCTTTTGCATCTGCCTCTCATTCCTGTCTGCATTTGCAATCTTAAAAAGCTGCAGTTGGCGTCGGATTTCGTGCACCTCTTCCATTGTGACCAGGGTCCTGGCCCCAAGGCATGTAACAATTCAGAAAGCACGTGAACACAAGTTTACACTAGAGATTCCTCAAGAAACCTTGGAAATCTTTGAGAAAAATCAAACTGCGCCCCCAGTCCTGCTCATCCTATGGAGAAGCTTCGCGTTTGGTGGCTCAATGTTCAGGGCAGAGCTCAATCCGGATTTGACCATTTCTACGCTTAGGAATTCGAAGCAGATCTTGAGATGGCAAAGGCTTCGTCAAACTCAAGTCGAGCTGGAAAATGTGTGACCCAACTGGAGCAATTTAGTTGTAGTTTTCCTCTTTTTTTCCCGGTGAAGCAACTCCTCAATCTTCAATCTGTATGGGCCCAATGATCTTTGAAAATTAAAGAATTTCGGAATGCATAATTGTTTCCTGGTGATGATCTGGTGATGTTTCTTACGAAGAAATCCATCAACAAAGAACCAGTTAAAACCTGGAGAATCTCCTTGTGTTTGCTTGGGTTTCATATGTATACCTGGAGCCACGTACACCTGGATTTCCTGGATCCCATCGGTTTCACCAAAGGCTAAGGATCTCTGGAAGGCGAATCTAAGTCGAACCACGTGTTGGTCATCTCAATGAACTCGAACCTCAGGGGATGGGTCACTGGCTGCGGTGTGGGAGTGAAGGTATCGGGGATTAATGGCCATTTTGCATGGGAACATTGGAAAATGGGGATTTTTTTTTGGCAAAGAATTGAATATTGATTGAACAAAACAGAAAATACATTTATTATGTCAAACTCAGAATGGACCCCAACGTGATGCCACGTAAACTGTTCATGAGTTGCGGTCATTTCAAACGCATATTGTTGTCTGACAAACGAAGCATTGCAGAATCTTATTTGACGATCAAGCGCTTCAGGTTTTGTTGGAAGTGCCATCGCCGTTTTTCTCCGCGCACGGTGGAAGGTGGACTAATGGCAGCTACGTCGTATGTCCAATTCACAGATTCATGGAACTGGGATCCCCCTACGTGCGCCGGTAGGACTCGTGGGAACCACCCATGTAGTCCATGGTTCCAACATGAATCTGCCGCAAAAAGCAATAGATCGGAAGATGCAACAAACATGTCAGGATGGGTCTGCCAATGCGATAGAGGGTTTTTTGCTGCTTCAAATGGGTGTTTGTGTGAATTGCATCTGGAAACACATATTGTAACCTCTCATTTGGAAGGGGAACAATGACTCACTGAAAACTAACCACCCTAAGGAAAAAAAAGTTTAGGCAAGCATTTCTGGGAAACTTTTTGATTTCGACCAGG
>DF243462.1:0-39320 GCA_000507305.1 Breviolum minutum Mf 1.05b.01 | reverse complement strand
AGGGGTCCAAAGTGTGATCTCGCCTCCACTGCACCGCCAAGCGAAGCCACTCGCGTGTAGCGGTCTCTGCCAAGATTGGCATCCAAACCGTCTCCCACACAGGAAGAAAAACTTGGAGGTGAGGATCCAAAATCTTGAGCCAAAATTGGCATCAATATTTTGGATCACAAGTTATGTTTCAAATTACATGGTGTCCCTACCCAACCATCCATTCACCATGAAAATAAATAAAAGAGTTCCACTGTGCTCAGAAGAAGCACATAAAATATATATGCTAGGCAATTAGAAAGCGGGTACAGGATACAGTAAATAGATATATGTAAGCATTAACACTTCGTGCTTACGTGCAAGTAAGACACATATGAATCATATATATATATATATAATATCCCGCGTGTCGAGATAGATACACATGTCTTGTGGAGTCTGTTGCCTCTCATTATTTTGAGCTTCTAGGTAAGAAAACTCATGGTTTGTATGCATATCGTTTCAACTGCATGTCCACAGACCACGCACGTTCATCATCATCATCATCATCATCATCATCATCATCATCATCATCATCATCATCAAAATCATAATCAAAATCATAATCATCATCCTGGTCGTCGTTGTCATGCATCATGGCTACAAAAATAATTCGTAGCAATGGTCTATGCTCTGCAGGCTGGATCATGCCCACTCAGGGGGCATGCCACCGTGGAACCAACTTATGCAAGTGTAGGAAGAATTGGGTGCAACTGGTGGAATCAACATACATAATCACAAATAATCATGAATATAGATGTCCAGGAAGCTTTCTAACTCATCCCGTTTCTACCCAATGATGGCATGCTGATCCTCTAGCTCCCACAAAAAAAGAACTATTACAAGACTCCCTGGATCCTTAGCTCCCTCAAAATCAATGCTTGGCTAGCCAACATGTTTGGAGTTCCATGTGGCTGTCAAAGACCCTGAGTCCTAATATCAATATGTTCATGCCCATCATTGACGATAGCATCACCCAAAGAATCTGCAATAGAAGTTTGGCATGCACAACTCATCCACAAAAACTATGACCAAAACCCTATCACCTCCCATAAAGGAAACTGCATCAGGATCGAGGTTTTCTTGTCCGGAACCTCGCAACCAACGAATCCATAGCCCTTGTTTGGGTTGAAGGACTTGATTTCACCTCGGTGAGGGTGGCTGAAAGAATCATTCCCTTGCGCCCCAAGGCTTCTGCTTATGTTGGCTTCAAGGAAAATTCTACTCCATCTCATCAATCTCATCTGTTCTGAATCTTGAATCTGGCAGAGTTGTGCTTCCAAAGTGGTGTATTTGAGGCAAAAAATGGGAAGCACCAGATTTCGCTTGACACAAATCGGCATCGGCACTCCAAGCCCAAGGGGAATCGATGGATTCTTTCAAGAAT
Source organism: Breviolum minutum Mf 1.05b.01 (assembly GCA_000507305.1). Classification (NCBI taxonomy): domain Eukaryota; class Dinophyceae; order Suessiales; family Symbiodiniaceae; genus Breviolum; species Breviolum minutum. Next base: position 37,906 of record DF243462.1, on the reverse strand, counting down.
ATCGCTCACTCCAACCGTGAAAAGGTCGATTCCAAGAGAAATTCAGACCATTTGAGTGGATCTTCACAAACATATTCCATATTTCCATAAAGAGATCCCGTACCACAGGAAACAAAAACTTGAATTTACTGACTTCATCCCATATACTTGTGGTACCAAACCCACCATGTCAGCTTCTATACAACTTACAACTTCAGGTCACCCGGACCATGATACATGGCCTCTTCAGGCGCCACGATGCATTTCACTTCAGTGGCCTGTTGTCCCTGCACAGACCCGCAGGCTTAGACCACTGGAACACGGAAAAATCGTAAAAGGATGTAAAAGGTTCATAAGCCTCAGCTGGTTTGGGGGACCTGCAGAAACACCAAACTTTGGGGCAGATTCAATGAAACTTGGTGCTTTCAAGCCGAAGAACTAAACGATTCATCATTTTGGATTAGTGAAGTAACCCACCTTTGCCTTTTCCTATGAAAACCTTTGCTGACAGTAAATGACTTTCTGTACCAAATAGCACACTTTACATCAGTTCAGCTGGCCTTCTCGCCCTGAGTGACGTTGAAAGCAACCTTCATACCCTTTGACAGGCAGTAGCCTCCGCACTGACGCCTAGCAGTTACACTGACCAGCCAGGGAAAAGGGAAGGACACTGGTGTCAAGTCAGCACCTGGGGGAAGCACTACACTACTAGATGCTGATCTCCGACAAAATTCCTTCAGGCATGCCAAAACATGCAACCCAGGGCAGTCCAAAAATCGGCAACACAAATGAAAAACACCACAACCTGGAGAGTCAAAACAATCTTTCCATATCTTTCCTCTTCAGTCTTTGATGTTACATGTTTCAGGTAGACTAACAACTGAACATGTACCTCTTCTCATGCATTCCATCAACTGCCAACACACTCCGTGGAAGAGCCGGACCTGTTCACGAAGACACCTTGTCCGTTGCATTCGATGAAGCCCCATCCCTGGCGTGCAGAGTCGTTGCCCATCAGACCTACAAATCTCAAAAAAATATGCTGAATACCCAAAGCTACAAATAGCATCCCATTTCCAAGTCTAAGAAACAAGCGATTCAAAAGATTCCGAGAAGCGATGATTGAAAGGGATGCCAGGATACTCTTTGAGGGCCATTTGTGGCTGCCTTCATTTATACAGCTAACTCTCTTCTGAGTTAGGTCCTTGGCTATTGAGCTCAAGGTTTCAATTTGCCCAGTTCAAGACTCAGTCATGGCACTAGTATCTTGAAGCAATCCTGAATTTTTGCAGCAACAACCAAAAATAACGCGCGAAGAAAAAAATCTCAGAGTCTTGAATCTGCAGGACTTCAACAAACCTGACCTGCTGAAGCTGCATCTCCCTGGCCTTGTGTGGGTTGTAGGAAGTCACTGTTCCACTGACCGCCATTTTTTCGGAATCAAGAAGTCACACGCGGGGCCTCTTGGCCAAGGCCAAGGAGATGCCCAGTTAGGAAAAAGGCTCGAATTTCCTTCCCATTTTTGGCCCTAAGAAAAAAGTTTAGAAAATGGAGAGATCCTAACAGACAGTTCATAAGCAAAATGTATCACACATGCATTTTTCTTGAGGTTTTTGACCACCTTGAAAAGATTCTCATTTCTTACTGGCAAAAAACATGATTCAACCTGTCTAAGCAGTTTCAGTCACTTTCAAATCACATCGGGAATCATTTTACTCGGTTGAGAACTAAATCAAGCTACACGCAGGGCAGTCAGCTCTCCAGCGCACCTATAAATCGAGTGGTTGGAGGCTCAATGGGCCGAAGGGCAGGCCGGCTACAAGCCAAAACACCACCGGCAAAACAAAAGCCACATCCCAATTCAAGAGGTTGGCTGAAACAACTGACGCTTCACAAATGCAAGAGTTATAGATGCCATTCGAGTATGCTGTGAGGAATATCGCCAAGAAGGAGTTTCAAGCAATTGTTCACCTGCTCTCACCACCACAGTCACTTACAGTACGTCAGTTTTGAACGCAAGCCTACAGAATCAGGCCTAGCGGCCTAGCTAAAGAATTCTCAACCTTCTAGGACTAGGATAGCTTGTCAGCTTGTCCTACTTGAGAATCTATCTATTTGGGACAATCTAAGGCACCATCTCTGACCTGTCAAAGCCTCTTCGGAACGTTGCAAAGGCTGCATCAGTGATGCATCAGTGTTTCTGGTCCTTTCACCCAATAAATCCGCAAGTACTGCTCCTTTGTTTGATACTCCGAGTATATCGATATAGATTACCGACCTACCGACCTACTTTGCATTACACTAAACTACATTACATTACACTACAGTACAGTACAGTATAGTACATTTGCATTACATCATCTACATTTACATTCCATTACGTTGCATCACACTGTATACATTACATGGCATACATACGTGGGGTTCTTTTTTGCACCACGGGAAAACGGCTCAGCGGCTGTTGGGCTGTACACCTTGCCAGCCAGGTGATCCCATGTCGATAAGGGCCCCGTCGTTCTACTTTCGTTTCATATTAGTTTCATCTGCAAATGATGAATATCTTTGAGGTTTCATTGGGAGTTTGACCTGACAATCATGGTGGTTAACTAACAGTTGTTTGCAATCTTCTGAGTTTCACTGTTGTTGAAGCCTGGTTTCAAGACCTGGTGCAAAACTCACCAAGACAAAATAGCGGGCCAGATGCCCTTATTGTGCAACAGGAGAAAAAATCCTCTCAAGGACCCTTTCAATCACCCGAGCACCTTATGTGACCACCACCGTCTTCTTGGCAAACAGTCCTTATCTAGGAGTCGAACAGCTTCTGTTTTTTGGCACATGGCAACCCCATCAAGACGAAGCGCACCCAAAACCCGACACCTAGTGATTAAAACAACAGGATGGAAACTTCTATCATAAAGATAAACTCAAATCCTTCATCCTTCCTGCCAAAACTGGCCATGTTCTGCGTAACATCGCCAAACCGTGATGGGTTTTGAAGGAAACAGCAGATAACATCCATTCCTCACTTCCCTGCCCCCCTGCCCCTTGGAGATATGAACACAAGTGAGGTTTTGTCTGAGGTTCCAGGCCCCCAGGCGCCTGCGACATTGGGTTTCTTTCCGGAGCCGCATCGTTTTTGGTTGAAAATTGGTTGAAAATATGGGACTTCAGACTTCAGGCGTCTTCATCAGGTTGACTCATATCAATCCCATGAACCAGAGCCCTGGCATTTCAAACCACAAAAGTTGATCATTCTGCGACTCTGATCATGATGATGTTTTTTCGAATGCTTGTTCGTTTAGTGACTTTTTACCCGGACATCACTCTCCCCAATACAAAGGCATGAAAATGTCCATAGGAAAATCCTCTTCCCAACCATCCAAGGAGGTAGCAAGTTGATTTCCAAGGATGATAAGATGATGATTTTGACGTTTCACCAAAGACACAAAAACCCACAAGAGAAACAGGTTGAATCCACCTGAGAAGGCGCGCTCCCCTCAGCTTTTGCAGCTGGAATCTCTGGCTCCTAGGAAGGTGTCTCCGATCTCCATTGGAAGGATGCTACTGGTGATGGAAGGAATCCTGCATCAGGTGGTAGCTAGTTTACCCCTTTACCCCACTATTTACAGGGTCTTATACATCCCAGGTGGTGCAGGATTTCTTCCATCAACAGTATGTAGGTGTTTGTGTATGGTACCTTTTGCAGGGTGTATAAGAGAAAACACTCTGTCCAAAGAATCATGGGATAGTTCTCCTCCTGCATCAACCACCATGGAGTTTTAGCGTGCAATCCCAGAGCTAGGGAAAAAAGAACTCATGGGCTGAATTCAGCGGTAAAAAATGTGGAGAAATGACACAGAATCAATTGAAGAAGCAACTTGGGCCTTAAATTCTATTGTTATTCTTGGAACTCCAACCCTTTTTGAAAATCCAAGCATCGAGATCGGTGCGGAAGAAAGTTGCAAACACTTCACTTGCAAACTTTCCAACGACGATGCTGGACAGTTGGAAAATTGATCTGACCATCTGACTGTCTGGGAGCCAACTATATATAGTCAATCCCCGCAAAAAGCATGTCAGTGATGCAAGGTCATTTCAGCAGCCATCTCTACATCCTTTCATAGGTGTTCCATTTTCCACCATCCACCACCCAACATGACTCCTCAATCAAGAGCCTTAAGGCTGACACAGAGCCTCAATGCAAAAAGCCCCAAACTGCAAAGAGAACCACCACCTTGACGTCCCCTTGAAGCCCATCCTGATATGTAGCAACCATGCCAACTAGAAGGGGTTCTGCCCTGACCAGATCATGTTGAAATTCAGGATGCAGCCTCCAAAATCCCATGATTTTTTACCAGTTTTACACCTCAGATTTGGTCTCACAGAAAAGCCATCTGCAGGGCTCCTTCCAGGTACAAAGAACAAAACATCTGGCCATAAAGCTTCAGGAGTTCGTCAGGTGAATCATATCTGGGAGAATAAAATAGTTCACCAACTTCAAATTTTATGAAGAGCCATTTCTGGGAAGATTCCCTTACTTCGAAAATAAAGCTTTTTTGGTTGCCCCTTTTGAGCTTCCCGGACTTCGAAAGGGCTCAAAGTCCTCGCACCTGGAACTAACATTGGCCCATGGTTCTTTGTCGGAATGGAAGCTGCTGCTGTTAGGGTCCCCCACTCGTTCTGGCATACCATGTCCACAATGGACGGCAACAGGACTTGTGTCCTGGCACGATTTGTGTGCTGGTGAGGTTTGACTGGACGTCGCAACACAGATTGATCCTCAAAAGTTCAAGCAAAAAAGGCACCACTGATGCTCGAATGCCCAGTGGATGGAAAATCCTGCATCACTTTGATGAAACCTCTTGAAACACAAAAAATTAGTGGACATCTGTGGTACCAACTCGTGCAGAATGGTGTCCACCGGTAGCTAGCTGCGTAAACAGGTCACCACCTCACCACCTGATTACTCCGATCATCTCCGATCCATCTTGATGCAGAAGTGTTGATGGTGATGATTGAAACCCAGCATGAATACTGGTGTCCACTTGGGGAAACTGACGACCAAAGGAAGCCGCAATGGCTTGCCATGCACATGTGTGAGCTTTCGTGTGATCCATTGAGTTATTTGCTTACTGATCCACATGGTACGTGAAAACAAACTGAAAATCAATGACAGTGTCTCCCATTTTCTGAGCACCTAAACCAACTAGAATAGTGAATGGAGTATGATAGCTTTAAGCCGCATTTAAGGACTCATTTTTGACCCAAAGGACCCATAGCAATTGACCTACCTTGGCATCCTTCCTTCCCTCACCATCCCGTCAAGCCCACCTACCAAACTGCAGCGCCAGGCGGGCAAAGCTGCGCTCGTTGTCTGACACGCGAGATGAGTGACACAAATTCAGGAATCCCAAAAAATTGATGGAGTTTCCTATGCACCTGAACCATTTAAGATAAAGGTGAACTTGGGAGTTTCGAAATTGGGGTTTCCTACTCAAATCAACCACTTTCTCGGTTCCATCACCAATGCTCGGGCACCCAACCATCTTTACTGACATCAAGGCCGTCCCGAAATGGTGAGATCTGCCATGCAAAGCTCGCAAGGAGGAACAAAGACCTCGAGTCGACGGACAGCTGGGAGTTCGGTTGTTGGGTTGAAGGATAGGAACTTGCAACTGCACTGCTTGACTTGGGATTTGGGATTCTCAAATTCAAATTGTTTCATCAATAAATTTGAGTTCATCTGCATTATCCAAATTTGGAATCTACATGAAGCTACGGGAATCGTCAATCTTCCCCAACATCTTCCCATCCATGAAGCTCAAAAGCTCTACCCAAACGCCTAAGCCCTGGACCTTTCCACAGCCTGAAGGCGTTGCTGTCGCGATTCTGTTAAGGCTGCGCTTCGCCAGGGATTGCCATACATCAGAAGGCACAGCAGGTCATGGTGGCATAGCCTTGGATAAGGCAAGAAACCAAGCTTTGAGGTAAAGAAGCACCTGCCAGGTATATTCTCAAATATTCCTTCCGGTACACACATCTGATGGATGAACGTTTGAGATCCTTCAAATCACGGAGTGTCCGTTCTGTCCCAAGCAACAAGACCAAGCTCTGGAGCACCGTGTCCATGCCCTCTTCAGCCCGCAGCTGTAGTACAAAGTCCAAACTGCCCACGGAGAAACCAACGGCTGCGCGACAAATCCATCGAGTTGTGGGAACCACGAATTCCCAGCAATTAGAAATGGATGGGGCTGAGGCTCCAGGAATTCCCACAAAATCTGCACTGCTGGGGGGGATTTGACTGGTGACTAGCAGGACTGGCGTTGTTGCCTTCATAACCAATGAAGCTGTCACTGGTGGGTTGAGAAAACAAAAACTTATCCAAGACCTGGCGGTAGCACAGCAACGACTGAAGAGCTTCAGGGAAGCCACCTCAGGGCGAACAAGGAGCTTCCAGGTTAGATCTTGGGTGTATTCTCCCCACCCAATCAGAGTGAAAAGCGAAGGTGAATAGGGATCCCCTTAAAAAAAGTGGAGCGGGGGATACCACAAAGTATATTCAGTATGTATCCAAACCATGTGAATTGAACAAATACCAAATACCAAATGAGTATATTACTACAGTACATATTGTACCTGTGGAAAAAACGCGTCTCCGTTTGAAATGTCTTGGGAGTAATGTACTTCAGCGATCAGTGAAACTCAGACAGGGAACGACAGGGCAGAGCAATCTGCAGGGTAAGCGATTACTCAAATGACATCGGAATCTGCGCAATTTCTCGTTTGCAGAAGCACTGAATGATATCGCCAACATCATTTTGAGATTTTTGTCCTAGTCCAAACCATCCTTACATTACAAAAAATGACGTCGCAGCAGGTTGTTTACCTAAAGTCACTTGATACCTTGTGGTTGACCTGACTCACTACCAAATGAAAATTCAGAAAATTATCTATATACTTCCCCCAAGTTCCGCCCACGAAAGAACCACCAACAATTATCCGATCCAGCTACTCGACACCGCTGCCGCTCCAAAGTATCTCGTTCATCACCTCATCGTCCAACAGTCAGAGTCGCACCCAGAAGAAGCTGAAAACTTTTCCCTTACCAGGAACTGCCACGGAACTAACGAGAGTTACAGTAGCCCATACTAATCCCACAGAATCAGACCAACGGCAAAGAGTGTGGCCCACTCACTGTGCAAAATCACTCACAAATGTACATGCGTATCTACGAACAGACCTAGGTATGTACGTACGTACGTGCGAGGTAAGCAGGCAGGTGGCACGTAGGTATGCAGGTATGTAGTATGCATGCGTGCATGTATGCATACTTAAACATCATGAAAATCTGAAGGCAATGACGACATCCATCTCCCATTTCACCATCACCCCCGGAGTTGGAACCTTCCACAGAAGGGATCACCTGAAGCATGACAGAATAGGTGAAGAGGTTGATTTCCAGAAATATTTCTGGAAGTACAGAAAAAAAACATGTCTGCTTCAAATGTTTAGCTATTTACCTGTATGTTTTGATTGGATTCCCACCCAAAATCGGTTTTTTCGAGAGTGTGTTGTTGGAATATCCAAGGATATTTCGCAGTCCCGAAGGCCCGAAATCTAAGAGTGTTGAGAACCTCATCACCTTTTGCCGCAAATGCACGATTCCAACAGGTTAGTTGACAAAAAAAAACTCCAGATCTTGCTTCAGGGCAGATTTCCTCTCCGAACATCTGTGCAAGAATAATTGCTTGAAATTTGATCAAATTTCAAATGATCTTCAGCGCAGCTGAGCGCCCCCAACCAACAAATCAGCAGCAGCCAACAGCACATTCTCCTGCCATTCTTCGAAAGTGCGTGGAAAAGACATGGAACAAAACAAGACCGGACTCAGTCAACTCATCCTGTATCATTTCGCCAAGTCATTGTGAACCCAGCAGTCTAAACATGCCGTTTACGAGAACTCCCAAAAAGGACTTCATGACATCATCCTTTTTAATAGCAATCCTATCCCATCTTAATCCTTCTGAATTCTTGGAAAAATCCTTCATGAAGCTTGCCAACACTTTACCTCTTGCGTTTTCAAAACTCCCAATCCATCTCAAGTTCACTGATGCTCCTTGGACTCTGCTTGGTGCGCCATTCCAAAGAGTTCTGGGCCTCAGTCGACCGATTCAAGAAGCTGCTACACTGCCAGAAACCTAGCATGGAATCTGACCAAAACTTTTTGAAAGAACATGAATCACCCTTACAAACATACATGTTTAGGTTCCGTTTTGATGCTTGATGATTTTTTGGGTATCCACATTGTGCCAGAAATTTGTACTGTATATATATATATATACTTTGTAACACCCCTCATCACCCCTCATGGCCAACAAAAAAACGGCCATCCCAAAACTATGCATCCGCCCAGCAACATGCCATCAACGCTTCCAGAAGTCGCAAGCATTCCAGGTGCAAGCTTTCCTTGGTGATCAGGATTGTTTCCATCAGTAAATGAAAATTCAGGGTATCACTCAGTATCACGATTAACTTTTACACTTTTACAACTACTGTATCATCATCACCCACCACCACCACCACCACCACCACCACCACCCACGTCATCGTTGTCGTCCTCATCCTCATCCTCATCCTCATCCTCATCCTGATCCTCACCATCACCATCACAATCACAATCACCATCATCATCATCATCATCATCATCATCATCATCATCATCATGACCCACTTTGGAGAAGTCAGTTTACGGAAGTGCCTCCGCTCCATGAGAAGTATATGCCACATATTCATCTTGCTGTCAGGTGCTACTATCACAAGCATTGGTTAAGTACATGTTCATACATACGTTTATGGATGTATATAATTCGTAGTCTGAAAGCATAGAAACTGGGTTAGAAGATGCGTCTGACCCCCCTTCAATGGAAACCTTGGAACAGTTCAACGTGTCATGGCTCAACTTAATGATGCACCCTTTCTTCAAGGGTTACAAACAGCATTCACTTGCGCAACAAACAGGTGAAATGATTTCGCACCATCAAAAGGTCCAATTCCATCAAACCCCTGAAGTGTTACAAGGACACATCTCTCAAAATTTGAGCCAAGGGACCGAAGTGGGTTCTTCTGAAAGCCTTGGCCGAAGCAGGAAAGGATGGTCCAATGGTACAACAAAAGCGACGTGAAAACACTGCCTACTGTTCTCCGATGGAGGTGTCGCTTCCCAAATCTTTTTGCGAAATGGTCGTGAGAAAATATTCGAAAGAGGCTGGCTGGATGTTCATCCTGATTTTAAAACACAACATAGATGATGGCGTCACATAATGTGGACACATCCTCGGCTAGACCAAAAAAGGGCTCTTGTACTGACCGTTCATGCGTCATTTGCAGGCTTTTGACATACGTGTGAAAATATTGCAATGAACCAATAATGCCGAGACCTTCCAAAATGAGTTGGCCAAATTGTCCTTTGCCATCAACACCCATCTTCAGTCAAGAGATGTCATGTCCCTCTTCGGAATCTTTAGGCTTCAGGCTGCCTCCAATGGATCCATCAACTAACCACCCCATTTATTTGATCAACTTTGAGAGGTTTTCAAAGAACTTGGCCAAAGGTGCAAAATGTACAAATCACCACCTGCTGTACTCAGCAAGGATTTCAAGGCCATCAACTCGGAACCCCTCAACTTGGATGCTGCCTGAAACATCGGCAAAATTCGTGACACGGGGAAACCTCGCGGGGGGGTTCGGGGTAACTCCTAGAGTTTCGGTTTAATACCAAAGAATCACAGAAAGGTGGAGGAAAAGAATGCAATCAAATTCACAGATGTCCTCTTCCATTTTTTTCTTGTGGTCCTTAGTATGGGTTCCATCTAGTTTAAAAAACCATCCCAACACCAATGTCTCTACCTTGTCTCTTCCATGCTTCCGAATGCTTTCCATGGAAAATCACCCTGAAAGTGTGAAAACACACACCCAAGCACTTCCATCTATTTGGCCCATGAATCACTTTGGAGCCTCCCAGAAGGCCAGCAGGAGAGCCAAAATCTCTCCATGATCCCTCTTCGGCCTTGGCAAAAGCCATCTGTTTGACCCTATGGTCTGATGTTTTGAGGCCCTCGTTCCAAAGCCTTATCATATAGTGAAAGATTCGCAGATGATGTGCTGATGACACATGTTGGACAAGCAATTCCTCTGGTGTCTGGAAACTGGAAATGTACGTAATGTTCGAAAGCCATCCCAAAAATGTTTGCAAATCAACTGGACATGCTTCAAGGCAAAAGCTACACATGTTCAAAAAATCATCCAACATTCTCTATGTGTTTCGCCCAATTGGAGAGAAAGCCGCCTTGTGATTTCATGTCACTAAAGTAAGGGGTTCTCCTTGTTGGCTCAGGGCTATCCATTCCTACATCATAAACATGATACCAAACTCTGAAGCTTCCCATGCCCTACATCCCCATGGCCAAAACGTTCCAATCAAATCCCAAAGATGATCCACAGCTGGTGCCGATTTCGCCCCTGTGGCCCCATTCAAACCTTCACCAAATTCACAGATCCTGGAATGTACCCACATTGGCACCTACAGGCAAACACCAAAAAAACCCACCTGGAGGGTTTTTGTTGGCCATCTCCTTCACCAAAATTTAAGGGACCCTTGAAACCTGCACCTGTTTCTTTAAAGCCCCACTGTTCGCAACGCCAAAGAACTTCTCATGTTGAATCGCAGTGTGAAGCAGCTGCCCCAGCGCATCAAAAATGCCCTGAACCCGCCATGCAAGAAAGGATAGGGGCTGGAGTTTCTGCACAAGTAGGCCATTCCAAAGAGCAAGATGAGTGAAAGAAAAGCTGAAAACATCATCACTGAAGATTCAGAGTCATCCAGTTTGCAAGAGTGGTATCTTATTTGTTCTTGCCCAAGAAGTTGTGCTGTGCAGTTCTTGCCGGCTGGAAAGTGTAACTTCAAAAGGTTGGGAAAAGAAAGGCCTTCTAAGCTGGGTTCCCCTGTTGGATGTGGTCCTATCTCTTTGCCAAATTTCAGAGATCCACTGCCCACAGTGACAGGAGGTCTCCTGCCTCTCCTCCATTGGCAATCTCTCCTCGGCTGTAGCTCGATGAATTGTATGCTGCTCCCTTTACAGCTTCGTGTTGAGGATTTCAACTGTCAATTCGCTTTGGGAGGTTTGTAAATTAAGATAAAATATATATATATAGAGAGAGAGAGAGAGACATATACATAGAGATATGTGATATATGTTTTGTTAACCATATACGTGTATTGTGTACATTTAGAGTGCATATACCTATGCCTCCTATACCTCCTTTTCAAAAGCATAAACAGCCTCAAAGTCCTATTTGTAGCAAAGTTCCAGATGTCACCAGGTCACCTGTAGGGCCATTTTTTTTCAGCTGCATTGAGCTAACGAGTCGAAGCCGAATTCGAGGCACATGGGGGGTGAACACCTGCATGGCGTCAGGGATGCTGCCCTTGGCTGAAGCCCACAACACCTGAAGATACAGGACTTTGCTGGTGATTCAGACCCAAAGTGGGTGAAAATTTCATTCACAAAGCTTCGTTCAGCCTTCTCTATTTGAGATTTGGCCCCTGTTAAGCACAATTGGCTGTGAAGTTGGAGGTCCAGTGAACACCTTGTTTCGTTGGCCCAGCTTTCCAAAATGGACCCCTTCTGGAAAATACTGCATCTATGGAGTAGTCTGTCTTTTCCATGTCCGGTTTTGCGATTCATACCAAGTATATCAGTTCACTATGAACTTGCCTTGACTTCCTACTATCGAGCAGACCCTGATACCCACAGGTCTTCCTCTAAAAACCGCAAATGACAAACATTATGAACCAATCATTTTGAATCCTCTTTCTCCAGCTGTCCAGCACCTGCACGCAACAAAAGCAGAAGTCCACCCACCATGAATGCGCACGCTTACCATCAACTGCCACTCAAGCTTCGCAAACAAATTTGATAGTAATCACTTTTAAAGAAATGCTTTTTGCAACGTATCTTTTGCAACCCTTATCCCTTTGGAGTTTGTATGTTTAAATCAATGTAGCCTGCTAACTGTCTTCCTAATAGTGGAAAAGTCAGGTCAAGATTGATTGAAAAAGTTGTGGAACCTCTACGCAATATTGAATCTTGCCTTGTGTTCATTACCGGACCGTTGCAGAGTTGGGACAGTACAATTTGTATGTCGAATCCTGGAAGGGTTGGAACTTGAATCACAATAACAGCATCATGAGCCATCATGGTATCTCATTTTCAATAAGAACAAAATTTGCGAGCTCAGTTTCCGGCTTCAGGCTGACTTAACAGTACAATCATCAGGGAACCCACGGCGTTGATCCTTTGATCTACGACGGTCACCCTGGGATTTTTTGCTGGGCTGTCATGCCCCCTTCGGCGAGGATTTTTTGGGTGAGAAGCGTTCACTTTGGAGCGAAGAAAACTCGAATCCTATCACATGGCTTAGGATGTAAAACAGAAAGTAATTTTCTGCGTATGGTAAGAGGGTTAAGATATCAGAATAGCATCGCATGCAACATTGCTCAAGCCTCGAAGTCTCTGTATAATCAGAGATAGCCACCGTTTGCCATTGATCTCATTTTTGGCTCCCCTTCATACGAGTCATTTTCTGTAATTCTCTCTAAGAAAGACTCCCAAAACTCAATATGATCAACCACCTCTGAACCATCGTTTTGAATCACCCTTTGTACAGTCCCTTTCATCTTCACTCCGTGACACTTGTTGTTGGCCAATAAAATCCGGTCGACCTCATTTTTCAGTTGGGTTTGTTGGCTGCCGACCTTCAAGTCTTGCCAACCTTTCAGTTGGGCCTCAGAAAGCCTTGTAGGCTGCTGGTGCTGGCCATCTTTGCCTTGGTGTTTATTTTGGGTAACCAAAAGATCATGAATCGATGAAAGGGTACTTACCTTTGGTGCTTACCTTTGGGTAACCAAAAGATCATGAATCGATGAACCTCCTGTTTCACGCTAGCAAACATCTTGGGTACTTACCTTTGGTGCTGGGAGAGGCTGGTCAAAAGAAGAGAAGTCTAGCTGCCTTTTCTGGAAAATATCAAGAAAGTAAAGACGAAACCCCTCACGGTTCCATTCTTCCATATCCCATCCAGTGCAAAATATACATCTTGCAAAAAAAAGTGCCACATTCTCCTGGTTCAGACCCTTCCAACTTGCAATAGATTGCTACTCTCTCCATCCCCAACCCACCAGGTAGGTTTCACTCAACTGTTGAAACATGGCCATGGCACACCATGGGCGCTGCTGCTGGATATCCATAGCTTCCAGGGGACCAACTGGCCGGAGATGTGGCACCCATCACCTGCTAAGGTGTCCAAGGAATCTTAGGAAGCAAGGTCATGGTGGTGAGGATTCCTGTAGGATTCTCTGATTAAAACAGGATTTATGGCTTTAGGGGTGACATTGACATCACATTTCATTACTACAATTAACCCAAATCAATGATCCACCCAAAAAGGAAAGACCTAAAAGCTCCTCTTTCAAACCCTCCCGCCTGTGGCACCTGTTTCTGGATCTGCTGCGGTATCTGCTGTGGCATCTGCTGGGGCATCTGATGCATTTGCTGCGGCATCACCGGAGGTACGTAGGCTGGAGGGCCCAGCCCTGGCCAAGCACCCAAAGCGCCCAGGGAAGCAGCACTCATGGTGTTGAAGGTTGGCTGCTCACCAATGTAACGTGCACCTGATTCGCAAATGGCTGTTTCGCTGTCAGCTTGGGGGATGCAAAAGCCGGCAAACCGCCCACGTTTTAGACCTGCAAGTCTGACGTGAGTTTTGTGCAAAAACAAGGGAGCTAAGTTTCCTGGACCTTGGCACGCCTTTCATCTTGCAGGGAGCTACGATCTAGCAAGATTCTTAGGGCCGGCCTTTTTGTAGAATCCCCCGAAACCATGAACCAATTACCAAGAGCAGAAGCTAGGAAGTTGAAGCATGTCATTGTCGAAGTCACACCTAAAGCAGAAGAAATTACTACGAGTATGTTAAGGCTCGGTCCAAACAGAGCTCAGAAGCAGGGAGATATGGCTTGGGCCTATCCTTCCCCCCACTTAGTGCTTCTACGTCTGTTACCGACAATGCTTGTTCAGAAGCACAGATTCACGAGCTTTGGCCGCGGCACCCATCATCGGTGTGGACGGTTGAGGAGCTGCTGGTGCCTGGAGATTATGGTGCCAAAGGGCTCAGTTGGAAATCCATCATGCTACTGGGCAAATATCCAAATGAAAAGCCTCAAAATGCATCTTTCCTCCCCCAACTTGGTGCTTTCCCCAAAAGAAGTGCAATCAGTCTTCGATTCATTGATTTCAAGAAAACAAGAATCAACTTCATAATCCACCAACCTAAAAAAGTCACTTTGATTCATTTTGAGAGAAGCACACGTCACCATTTCCGTTTCGACCAACTTCCCACCTGCCCATTTGTGATGGCAGGATTGACCGGCGCCTGTGGTGGCGCTTGAGGCCTTGGTATCAGAATGATGTCAGTAGCAGGTATGGGGGTGATATTTTTTCATTCAATAATCACTGTGCTCTCAAGTTTCCTGCATTTCCTCATCTTTCCCAGGCAAAATATGGGTCCAAAATCATCACCTCAAAACAGCATGTATGCCCAAACCATCCATCTCTCGCCAAGGTGCTGCGGTGATGGGGCCTCCTGCAAACTGGAAAGTCTGATCACACTCGATACGTCATGCTTGATCTTCCCAAGAGTCATCCATTCCTGCCCTATGACTGTGAGATGTTGCTGCATCCCACCTATCCTTATATCAAATGCGATTTAACCTTAGGACTGGCCGCGTGTCTTCATACTCCTTTCCCGTGTGATCCCCTGTGGCCCCTTGCCTTGTTCTCCTTGCTTTTGAATGTCTGCCCGTGACCACCCAGGAGAACCGGAAGAGTCCTGCAAACCAACAAGTCCCCACTAGCAACCAGCGTTTCGCTCCAAGAAACCACTCAGCTTTTCGCCACCTGAAACCTCACAGTGTCACATGCCCCAACCGCTCCCGCTGCTGTTGGGTGAGCTGCTGGTCTTGCTTCTGCGGCGACGCTGCAAAACGTCATCCTGCAACTTTCAAAGCTGTCCATTTGAAAAGAATTACAACTGAGAGCCCATTGCACTATGCTCAAAATCTGTAGTCATGCCATCTCCCAATACAAAAAACAGTTCTTCAAGTGGAAAGGGGTTGATGATTGATCTAGCATAATGATATTTCCCCAATGACATTGCTTGTTTCACCCCCCTTGGTATGTTGTTTCAAAGAGTGCTCAGGTGAAGTATCTCTCCCACTCTCTGGAATCCCCACTGCATCCATGCCTGTACCACATCACGGCGGACCAGAACACTGAGATCGCTGTAACCTTCCTGAAGACTTGCAATTTGGCGTCACTCTTGGAGTTTACGCAAGATTGATGTGTATGATGAATGTGGGAACCCAACATGGGCACAGGACAAAATCTTTTTTCCTCAAGTAGCCATATGGGTTCTTAAGTTCTCATTTCCAGGGACATCTCTAACTTTTGCGGAGGTTGTTGTGGTGCCATGGGTGCGACCACTAGGTGAGCTGTGTGGGGGCATGCCTAGGTGCCCTGACCAATGACAAGGGTATACAAGGAACCGTTTATAAAGGGGGCTATCCAAAGACAGCATGAAACACAACAAAACCAAGTTGGACCCTTGACTCTCTGGTTTGATTCGTTGAGCCTGCGAAATGCATCTTCTCTTTCATCTTGAATTCAAGATCGTTCTGACCACAATGATCCTGACAAAGTACTGTAATAGATTATATAGTCACAAGGCCAAATAAAATCCCAGGAATCACCACGTTTGCGACACATACTAAAGAAATACGTCTAAATATAAAAGTCTTCCCCCGTTCTGGCTTGCTCATGTGACATTGCATTGTGGTTCACTCAGCACTTCCTGACCCGGTACGGTGGACCCTAACACAGCTCGCCACCTTCCCTACACCACTTCCAGCAGCACTCGGACCATTGTTCTTATGTGTGCCTGGTGGCAAGAGTTGCCACACGAAGAGATCCAGGAAGTTCCCGAATGCATGGTACATAAAGCAATATATATATATATACATACAATAAAATATGCCAACACTGGCAGGTGCTTGGCGAAAGTTGCTTGTATTTATTCTAGATCTGGGATGATCTGGGTAAATCCACCCAATCATCTTGAAGCATATCCACATCTACGGCTGGTGCCTATGCAAGGAATAACAAAATCATCAGGAATCGGGGCAGCCACATGTGGTTATTCAACAAGCCTTGATCCAATGGCTCCAACTCTCAACTACAGTGCCCTGTCAAGTGGAATCCACCATGCATACCTGTATAGGTGGAACGATCATAGTAGAAGCGCTCAGGGCCACTCATGGGCAAGTCATAGTCCTGGCTCGGTGCGGAACCAAACTTGCAACTTTGTGCTTGCTTGCTTTATCACCTTGATTCATCAACCCATCAACTTCCCCCTTCCCCCCAGCTTCACAAGCCGCACCTCTGGCGATGCCCAGGTTTCTGGAAGGTCCCGTGATCGAGTGGGCCTGGAGGGCAAACCGGCAGCTGTCACAACCCACTGCTTTCCCAGCACCGAAGAGAATCAAGCCAGTTCGTTAGTTGGTTGGGACATTCCAATAGCAAGCATACCAACTGCCAAAATTGATGGCACTGCAGTTGAAGGTATCTTGAAAAGGCCTGTACCTTTCCAGAAGATAACAACTTGAGTATTTTAGCATCCACGATTCAAACAGTGACTCACCAGGACTGACATTCAAAATGCAGTTTATTGACTTACCATATTTTGGGGGGAAATTCAGGTTGTTCAGCTATTGTGAATAAACATCTGTCACCTTTCTTTCTTCTTTCAAAGCGTTGCTCTTCTTTTGTTGTTTTCAATTCTCCTCATGTTTTCTACACAGGATATGTTCCAACAAAAATTTTCCTTTCTCTAACCTTTAGAGATTGGTTTAGCTATCAATGCTTTTCAAAGAATCGAAAAAACCCATGCTTTTAACGAACATGGTGAATTTTCAGCTTGTCTTTTGCAAATGGAAACTGCGAAATTTACCTTGGCATGTTTCCCCCGGGATCCTTAAACCAACAAAATTGTGATGATCCTAGTTGTCACTCTCACTGACAAGAGGAACATCTCAACTTAAACCGAAGATCGATAAAGAATTGGACTTGCAAGGGATCATGTGTCATCCCAAAGGATATTCTGAAGCATCCTGGTCTGTCGAGTGCTTATTCAAAAAAGTCTCATCAAAGTCGAGGTACAATATGTATGTATCATATAAATACTATCAAAATTGAGCTGGGAACTCCCCCACAACTGAACCAACAACAACAACAACAACAACAACAACAACAACAACAACAACAACAACAACAACAACAACAACAACAACAGAAGAAACAGAAATACAAGAAGAAGCCGATTTCAAAAAGTCATCTATCTTATTCACTTTTGAGACCCATGACCTCCAACAAGCAACATCACATGTGAGATCCAGACCCCGACCTAGGCACCAGTTGTTGGGAGGCGGAGCTACATTTGTGCATGCCTGCGCACACCAGCTCCAGGAAGTTGGATTCAAATTGTGGATGGTTTAGCTTGATATTTCTGGACCCACAAGCCCTGAATCACTCGAAGAAAGTCTCCAAAACCTACACACAGCTCCCATCATCGACTCCATGTTTTTATCATCGATCTCTCAGGAGCACTTGTCGCAGTCCCACCTGTGTAGGTCGTCTTGTCATAGAAGAAGCGCTCCGGTCCCGCAGTGGCATCTTCGAAGACAGTTGCAGAGGATTCATAGGCGGGACCATGTGCCAAGCAGACACGGTCCACTGCCTGACCCACAGATGAGCTGCGAAAACAAAACTTGTTGTAACATTCCATGAACTATACTGATTGGTTCATTGGGGAGTTCTATCACTTTTAAAAAAACACAAGAACTGGATGGTGTAGACGTGACAGACACTAAACAAACCGCTGTTTTGGTAACTATTCAGATGTTGTGGATTTAGCTTCACAGAGCTACTGACAAGGTTGTAGTTAAGGAAGGGTTCCTGGGCCCTCTTAAAGCAATACTAGCTGGGAGGCAGACGCGTACCACCAGGCAGTGTATCGGCTGTATGACTTTGTTCCATCAATTCATTCCAAGAGCACGCCAACCAATTGAATAGAATTCGCGAGCACAAGCTTGACACCCTATCGTTGACAACAAAAAGAACACAAGAATTCTTTCCAACTACAAAACTATGTCTTGGCATGATGAATTCAGCACTCTTTCAGCACCCTCCAGTTGCACCTCTTCGGGTTCAAGATCACGCTTCATGGCAACTTCACTCAAAGCCTGCAGAGTCGTTGGGTTTTTTTTCGCGAATTCAAAATCCTCCTGGGAAGTTCGGGTCTTTAACACCTTGGAATCGGGGGATCCAGATCCTGGGTTTCTTGAGAAAGCCTTTGTCAAGTGACAAGTCAGATCTAGAATAGACACTGTTTGAAAACACTAGCTAGATGATGCCATCTATCCAGGCAAAATCATACATAGATTCTACCAACCTGAATTTACAAGTGCTCCGGGGTGCTTTCTACTGAACCACAACCTGTGGACTTTCTCGCTACTTTCCCCCCAAACACAAGATTTTAAGTGCATTTCCCTGCAAAAATACCTAGAATCACTACCCCAGGCGACCCTAAAATGTATATTATTATTGTATCTGCACAGAAAGAGACAGAGAGAGAGAGAGAGAGAAAGCGATCCAATCAAACTCTCACAAAGTTCAAGTGTTGCCACAAGAGTTCTTCATTCCATTCGTAAATGTATCAAATACACCAAAGGCACTAATTGGATCCCTACAAACAAACCCAAATTGGCTGTCAACTCAAGGCCAGTCGAAACAGGGCCCCACTGACCTGGATGAAGAGATCGTAACTGATTTTTCGGGAGCCCTTGGGCTTGTGCCGGGCAAAAATCAGATCGGCCTGTCAGAAGCGAAAAAAATGGGACGAGCCCCGGAGTTTCAGGTGACTGACACCACAGCTGTTGGTCCATGTTGATCCTTGTCATTGATGTTTTATGTATATGAAAATACAAAACACAAGCAATGTATTTAGTAATTAGTTGCAACTGTCGTACAGAGCTTCAGGCGGAGTGAAAACTACTTTCAGTAATTTCAAAAGCAGGCGCCTACAGCACACATTGAACAAACAATTTCAACTAGTATTGCGCCGAGATGTCTCATTCATGACGAAACATGCAAAAGAATGAAGCAACAATCAGAGATCACCTATTCGTTCCCAACAAGAATTTGATGATGCGATTTCATGGAGGAGCTTCCAGTGACAGCAGCATTCCCTCAAAACATTCATCCACCTGCACGGTCTTCAAACGTTCATCCAGCAGGCCCGCGTCCTTTTTGGGAGGCAAACCAGGAGGACTTGTCAACCTTTTGCTTAGAGCTTCATATCTTCAACGTGACATCAATATGGAGATAGTATGAGATTGATATAGATCATGATCTGATAATCTGAACCTGTATTCTTCAGTGCCATCTTGACTCTAGTTCAATTCCATTGTCAAAGTCTTTTCAGTTGGGGGTCAAAGGTCACTTTTGAGAGGCTTCTCATCTATTCGTCCACCTGAAAATATGGAAATCACTCTGTTTTCCTGCATGGGCGAAGTTGTCCCTGTGATCTGGCGCACTCTGCAGTCTTTGCAGAGGAACTCAAAAAGACCATTGAAGTTTTGAAACAGCACCTTCTCATCTGATGATTGGCATCCAGTGTTGACATAGTCCAAGAGATAGTGACCAAGCTATCCAACCCGGGTGGGCTGGGAGGGCCCCAAAAGCTGAGGCCAACCATTTCAGTCACATGTGATAGAGAACATCACTCTGTTTTCCTGCATGGGCGAAGTTGTCCCTGTGATCTGGCGCACTCTGCAGTCTTTGCAGAGGAACTCAAAAAGACCATTGAAGTTTTGAAACAGCACCTTCTCATCTGATGATTGGCATCCAGTGTTGACATAGTCCAAGAGATAGTGACCAAGCTATCCACTCCTTGAATGCTGCGCTGCAAGCACTCGCGACCAGATCACAGCACTGGATGCCTCAGAAAAGGCTGCAATTCGGGCTTTAGCTAAAGGATGTAGCTGGTGGATCAGAAGGTAGGCTGCAACCTCTTGGAGGTAATACTCCAACGTTCTTACCCTGCTCCACCGCCCCCTCCAGGCCACCCAATTGATGTCTTCAGAAGCTGAATACAAATAGGTAGCTCCGGAACCTCTTAAAACCCCTGGTGTGGCGCCATGGGTTGCTTGACGACAAGGCACTCCCAGACGCGTCATCACCGAGTCCCACTGCTTCCGAAAACTTGTCAAAGATGCAGGATAAAGCTTCGCCTCCAAAGGCAATGCACCAAACACTGCAAAAGCCAGAGCGATCAAACTTTCGTCATCGATCCGGCCATGTTGCCGCCGGGCAAACCTTGCAGTCTTTGGGTCCCGTATTTTCACGTACAAGCTCGGACTGTCGAAAAAGACATCTGCAGGGAATATCAGGTCCTTCCGCTGGAGAGCCAACATCTCAGCTGGATGAAGCATTGCTCCAAAGCCTAAGCCCACCAAAGCAGCCCAGTTCCACCACGACCACATACCGGCTAAACATAGTGCTGCTCTAACGATCAATGCTGGAAGCACTGACCGTGAAGTTCCAGGTTCATGAATCTGCCACTTCTTGTCGATCTGCCATGCAACACTCATGTGCACTCGACTGGCCGGATGGTACTCCTGACAGGCAGTGATGGAGTACACAAATAGATACCGAGGGTGACCAGCTTCAAACAGGTATAACCCAAACGCTCGAAGTGCCCAAGCCAACCCTCGAGGATCGTTGATCAGCGTGTCCCAATCAATCTCAGCATAGGAAATGCACCATTCTTGAAAACCAGCATAACATCGTTGCATGCGGTCACTGGTGGCCTTGACAAACCCTACGTCCAGGTTCATAGGTCCACGACTTTTGAGCTCGCCCCCAGCAAGCTGCTTCCGCGGCCCAGGGTTCTCCTCGATGTCACCTGCCAGCAACAGCAAGAATCTCAGCCATCTAGCAGCCAGCTTCTCACACCGACTGGACGTCACCACTGCGTCAAAGGGAGCATAGTCGCCCCGTGTCAGAGCTTCAAACCAGCCAGGCAAAGACTTAGTAGGTGGATCGATTTCTCGACCCCGTGAAGGGCCATCACTTCGATTGTCCTCTGAGCTGCAGTGAAGGAGCCCCGGGTAAAGACTGCTTCCAACTGAGTAGGCCAAACATCCTTGAAGGATCCGAGTGATGCCTGGTGACGATGAGCGACCCTTAGCTGCTGCTCCAATGGTCACACGACTATCTAACAGTGCAGGAAAACGGATACACGGGGAACTCTTTGCCAAGGCCTTGATTAAACTTTTGAAAGTCCTAGACTCATTTATGTTTATATGGCCTGGTCGTCTAAACCTATACCTAAAGATTTCTTTAAACGGCAACGAGGAGCAAAGTTCTGAAATCCACTCTGGATCCTGAAACCATTCACGACGTGATGCTTCAACTTCAACGGGCAGCTCAACGAAACTGGAACCAGCCAGTCCAACTTCGGACAGGGGTTCGAGATGCTTCTGCCGAGGAATGTTTCGGACACGACCCTGCTTGACTTCCAAAAGACCGACAGCCATAGGTGACACCAGCTGCAAGGGGTAGGCAGCGGAATAAGCTGAAACCAGCTCTCCCACGACCGGCTCATGACCGTACACCGCCTGACAACTGGGTCGGCAACGGCTTTTGAAAACTGCTAAGGATTCCGTGGTGAAACAACCCTGAACAATGAAATGCTTGCCATGAAATGGACATCGACATGTGCCTTCTAACGGCAACAGCCACGACTTGTTATGCAACCATTTTGAAGGTTTATTAAACGCACTCCCGAAGTTACAAAAAGCGAAGTGACTGATGACACAACCCAGCTGAATCAAAACTTTATAGCAATGCAGCAAGAACAGTCGTGATGATCCAGGTTGTTCAACACTGATGAATGCCCCCCCCAACAAAGCTACTGTTAAAACAAAGCAAGCTCTACGGGCTAGCATGTTGTGATACGCAGTCAAAGGATCACTACTATCAAATCCGGCCGGATGCTCTTTGGAACGAAGTTGCGGGCGCCTCAATGTGCCAAAGGTCAAGCACGGAACGCCGCAGTGCCAGTCCAAAACCACACGGCGAAGCGCTAGCGCAACAAGCTCTCTGAAGATGCTAGGCTCCGACATGTCAGCTACACGAATCGTCCGGCCGGAATTTTCAATGCCTGCATGTACTGTCAGTCCATGATCTTTATGCACCCTACTCCAGTTACCACTGCCCCTAAAAATTTCAAGACAATCAAAAACGATGCCCTCTGAAAGTGGACACGGTACTGAGAAACTTGACGCTTCGGGTAAGGGATCTTTGGAGGTATGATGCAACATGCTTTCAGGTTCAAGTCCCTTTTCGCTAAGGATCTCACTAGCTGGGGATTGCAAACGACTATAGTAGCCACGTTGTTCAGTGTGGCGCCAGATCTCTTCTGAAGCTACTTCGCCTATATCGGCTGCAATTACCGCCCCCCCCGAAGGGGAAGCATCCGTGCAGTATATTTTGTCTGAATACTTGACACGTAAATCCGATTGCACAAAAGGACTGAGAGCCGCTAGGAGCTGCAGTTCACAGCGAGCTTTGGCGCTCAGGGCAAACACTACATTGGCTGCTACGTCTTTCCCCTCTTTAAACAACTGATCTACCAAAGCAAAGAAGACCCTCCTGAAAAGTAAAACGTGGATCCAACAACCCAAGATGACACTCAGTAACTTTGGGGTGCATGTACCCTTACGGGAAATTTCGAGTGTGATGGAAGCAAGAATGGCTACACGACTGCGGGGTGCCATAACTCGACCCTCTACCCCATCGAAATCTGCACCTAGTATGGTGCCTTGGGTTTTATACCTTTTCCTCTTCTTCTCTTGCTGGATCAGTCCTACTTGCTGGTAAGCTGTTTGGGCTCTGGCAAAGATCTCTGAATCTCGACATTCGGGGGTGAGGTCAAGGTCCCTAGAGGCCAACCGTTGGATCCCCACATGATCATCAATGGCAAGTAATTCAATGAAGTCTGAACGAGGAATGGGCCTACGATAGCGCAAAAACTCTTCGGGTCGTAAAGCACCGGCCAACTTCTTTAACACATTACCATGTGATTGCTGGGCTACTTCAACAGCAAGAGAGTCTCCCATTGCTAACGTTTTTAAACAAACAAGGACCTGCTTACCTTCAAGAGCCGGGGTATAGCATCTTAGGTGTTTGAGATCACTAGCAGCGAATGGCAGTCTAAATGCGTTTCTAGTAGCACGTGCTTCACTTACACAAAAAGTGTAATAAAAATCTGTCAGGTCATCGGCACAAAACCGGTATGAAGTTCCCTCAGGTAGGTGCAACATGGTGAGCATCGAACCAGGAGACAAATCTTTGGTGCTATCGGAAATACCAAACATCCGGGAGTTAATTGTTTTGGGGTTAATGATCAACCTGTCGAAACGGGCATCTTTAGGCACCCCGAAAATCCCAACAGCTTCAGACATGTCCTTATCATTTGAGTCCATCAATGAACAAGCCCCCAATGCATCCCAACGTTCTACTAGCTTCAGAAACTCAGATTTACTGATATGCATTTTTGCAGGACGACTTTTGGGCCATGACTCTGGTGGCATTCGAAGAACTTCAGGATCCTCATAGGCACTACGTACTAAGGGATTCAAAAACTCTTCCGGATGAAAAGAAGGCGGATTTTCCCACTTGACGCGGTCGCTCTGAATAGGTCGGGCTCCGGAAATCTGTGCGGTTCCAGAAACTTCCCTAGGCTCAACAGCAAGGCACGAAGCAGGGTCATCTGCCTGAAACCACCAATCTTTGTTCCCAAAATGGGATGAGTAAGGTTTTAGGTTTCCATGCAATTGCAAACAAAACTCTTCAAGGTCCTGCAACCTAGATTCACACTCTGGGAGTTCCTGTTGGAGAGTTTCAATTACCGACTTAAACTTTTCAGCAGGCCGACCCAACTCGTCAATGCCAAACGAATCCATTAGCAAAAAGTGGGTCAACATGTCTTCCAGACGTTGGATGACATCATCCTGTGCTTTAGAAAAACAGCCAGCAGTTGTGGCCTGAGGAGGTGGCTCCGACTTGAAGCCTAGCACTTCCCAATTGAAACTAATGACTGCAATCTGCAAAAGATGGTGACGTACACGGAAGAAGCGCCGACGCTTCCGTCGGCGAGGCCCAAGTCGGCTTGCAGCCGTCCAACTCCACCTGGGGATGGGGACAGGCCATAAGCTATCTGAGGGATAGCTTTCAACAGGGCAGGATGGATTTACTGATTTCCATGCAAAGGCGGTAAGTGCACTACGACATTTCCAAAATTGTCTGCACAGTTGCTCACCTAATTCAATAGGATTAAAAACTACATCCGGTTTATGAAAGGAGGGAAATGCTGCGTCAGGTGGACTAAAATCTTTATTGCAGGGGGAAAAGTTATCACACGGGCCCGAGGAGGATGAGACCTCGGGATCGATGCAACTTGAGGCACATGTAGTGCCAAGCAAACTCACTGCTTCGAATGAATCAAGCCCACCATCACCAGCTTCTGCAGCATCGTAGTGCGAGGCTGCATCTAATTTGTTGAGGTGCCATCTTCGGGCCCCTTCTCCTTCCACTTGCCCTTGGGAGTCTTCGGTGGTCGTTTTGGCTTTGGGTCTACGTCTGCGTTTTCTTCTTGGCCTGGCTTGGCCCCTTTCTGCATAGCTAACGTCTTGCTCTCCAGCATGTCTATGTCCTTGACAAAAGCCAGGTTCGCCGCGATCCACGGCGGAGCCGCCAGTTTGCTGAAAGGAAAAAGTCCGGTCTTCTTCTTGTTGGACTGCAGAAGGTTGAACGGAGGATCTTGACGGCCGGTGAGCAACCAAGCTAGTTGAAGTCGACCTTGATCCAAAGCTGCTTGTTCCAGGAACATCAACACCTTGCCCGCAATGCCCATGAGCTCGTGGTTGTTGCTGGAATGCCCCAGCGACCACGCATCGGCCATCATGAAAGCCACATAGGTCATCAGACGACTCTCCAGCACTGGCATTCTCCGTTCCACGTACTTCAGCATCAGCGATCCGTCGACCTTCTCGGGAGCTAACCCCAACTCCTTCATGGCGTTCTGCTCGAAGATCTCTGCAAGCTTGGTCACATCCATCATAGTCCGAACATAGGAGTCCCGAGCTATGCAACCTCGCACGCCAGAGCTTCCACTGCCTCCTCCGCTGCCCGACCCGTCCAGCATGTTGACCAGCGGGTCGGCATGCTTCGGAGCCGTCAGTTTTTCCAGCAGCACCTGATTTTGACGAAGCTGAGCAAAAAGCAACTGCTGAATGGGGTCGGCACTCTGACCCATCACTGCACTGATTGCCGCCTCGGCTGGAGCAGTCTCCTCCACCTCTTGTTCCATCATATGCAACATGTTGTCGGCACTTTGGTGATCCAAGGTGGGGTTTGGCCGCCGAGTTTCTGCTGCTCCTGCCCTTGGTGGTGGTCCCGCTAGTCGCTGGAGTCGCACCCAGTCCGCTGCACTCAACTGCCCTTGCAATGGTCCCGGAATCAACGGTGGAGCCTTCCCCGCTGGTTTTGGAGTTGCTCCCACTGCTTGAACTGCTGGAACAGGAGGTTTGGCCGTCATGAGCTGCTCCAACTCTTGCACTCGAGCCCTTAGAGCTGCCGTCTCGGGAGTCTCCAAGGGAACAGCCACCGCCGGTGGATCGGCTTGCAACTCCTCGTCTTGGTCTTCGTCTTCGAACTCCTCTCCGGTCAGGTACTCCTGGGCAATCTCGGCCGGCATCATTGAACTGATCCAATCGTTGGCCATGTCGCAGGCTGACCCTTTGGTGGGCCGGCCCATTTCTCCACCAACTTTGATTTGCAGCACTCGGGCATCTCGAAAACCTCTGAGAGCGGTAGAGGCAGCAAAAAGTCCGATGAAGCTCCAACTCATGTCCACCATGTCGACCTGTTCTCTGCCAAGTCCTCGACCTCGTGCAGTTTCGATGTCCAACTCGCCAGTCTTGTAAGCAGGGGCGCTGGAAACTTGCAACCCATGATTGTCCAAACAGCTCCTGATCTCTTCGGCCACAGGCAGCACCACCAGAAAGCCGCCTTGACGAACGTACACCAAATAGCCAAGAGCTATGTTTGGAGCGTCCTCTTCGCCACCATCTTCGGGAGCTGGAAGTCCCAAAACCACCGTAGACAGAGCCCGACCACTCGCTGACCGATTGGCCAGCTCCACCGCGCTCTCGGCTGAGAGCGCCTTCAAGCCTCGATGGGCCATGGCTTCCTGGCACCAGCCAGGTAAGCCGCTGCTTCTGCCCGGCTGGCAAAAGCGTGGGAAATGCTATAGCTGTCAAAGCCCGATGATGGGCTGTCTGCCCCCACACCACGGATATAGGTGCCGTAATTGGTGGTCCAAAAACCCAGGCCTCCACAGCGAGCCTGAAGCACCACGTAGATTGTGTTCCTCAGAGGAACAGATGGGCTCACCTCCTCCTGCAGATGCCCGTCAAGTCGACGGCGACCCAAGACACCAGCCCTGAAGGCTCGAGCTATCCGAGCTCGAGGAGTCCACACCCTGTCAGCACCACGAAGCTGACCAACCAGATGCCCAAGAAAATCCAGTGGGAGAGCCGCCAGGCTCTCCGGTGTAGAAGCAGCAATGCTTGAGTCTTCCAGACTCAACGGGAACTCTCGCTGCCGATCCGCAGCGACCGACTCAACCAGAGTCGGCTGATAGCCACCCACACTGGAGACCAGCTCGTAGTCACCAGTTGAAACACCCGATCCAGGAATAGGCCGAGCTGAGATGGTGATCTCCAGCCCTG
This sequence comes from Breviolum minutum Mf 1.05b.01, assembly GCA_000507305.1. Taxonomy (NCBI): domain Eukaryota; class Dinophyceae; order Suessiales; family Symbiodiniaceae; genus Breviolum; species Breviolum minutum. The sequence continues at coordinate 10,902 of DF243462.1, read as the reverse complement.
CCAAAATCACAGTGATGGACTCCACTCCGTCCAGCTGTGATGTCCCACCAGGCATCAAAGGTGCCTTTGATACTCAGCGAGCCGCCCACGAAGATCCACGGCAGCCGCAGGAGCCGGCTGCAGATGCACCAACACAGCCCGGCTGATAGCCACCACAAGCCTCCGGCACTGAATGCTCAGCAGGGAGGATGCCACCAGGAGTCCAAAACAAAGGCCGCAGCACCAAGCAATGATCACAGCAAGGCCTATGGCTCCCCACGGACACCCGGTTGGCGCAAGGAAAAACCTGAACTCCCTAAAGAGCTCAGGGGCCCAATACGCCCAGCTCATGCGTCTCTTGACCCCCAAAAGCTGAGGCCAACCATTTCAGTCACATGTGATAGAGAACATACTGCATTTAGCCGGCCTACAGGGCAATGAGGCCAACTAGAAGCTTGGCTATCTAAAGTGGTGATCTTGACTTTCAGATATTCTGAGGGATAAAAATCGAACCCCTTGAAATCACGAAGCAAGTCAGTTGCATTAAAACGTGATGAGATTTGTGTAAATGTCGGGTTGACAGGAGATCAGCTGTCCTTGAGACATTTGACAAAGGCGCGGCCATCCATCTCTACTCCACCTAACGTCCCAGATTCAGGAGATGTGCCAAGTGACTGTGGGTGTGGGCCTTCAAAAAAAACAAAACTCTGCTTGCATCAGATATGATACATACATATACTGAAGGCACACAGTGAACTTTAGTGACAATGATGCGATTTGTAGCTCTAAGGACCAGGGACCTTGGTTATTTTTTCAAACTAATTAAGTTGATTTGTGAGGGGAAGGCAATGGACCTTCAAAAACAAACAATCCAATCCAATCATTATGCAGCCAAAGAAATTCCGGAAATTCTATCAGCTGCTTGGGCCGGATCTGATACAATCCACATCCATGTTTCCCTCGCACGAAGCCTATATCTCATGATTTGGCTCACAAGTCCCGAGTATCAGAGTTTAAGTTTCCTCATTCATCATTCATCATTCATCAGTATTCTTCATCATCTTCATCATCATCATCATCGTTGTTTTGGTCATCCTCCACTTGTCGTTGCAGACCTCCTGCTCCTCCTCCTCCTCGTCATCATGGTGGTGGTGCTTCAAGCGTGCCATGCACAAGAAGACTATGTACCAGCTTGTGATAAACTGTCTGTTCGTAAGGGGGACTTATGATTCTAGATTCTTCAAACAAACTCGAACCTTCCAAACCACTAGTATCTCGTTATCTCATTTTGCCCACCTGCAAATGCATGGAAGACGTCGCGCAAGACGTCTGTCATTGGCAACCGCGACGTCCCGGCGTCCCGGTAGATGCCCCCCGCCCGTGAAGCGTGTAATGGACCGACGGCCCTGCCTTTGAGCCCTGTTCCAAACGGGCGGAGTGGACATGCCACCGTGATCACAACACAAACCGATTAACAAATTGAGATGAATTAAAGTCCAAGGGCCGTGGTCTGCATGCGTTTTTTGTCAGAAGGCCTGCCACAAAAACGATAAGAAACCAGCAAAGCCACGCCCACTTGAGGCATTCGATCATGCCAGTCTGGTTCAACTTCATTCCATGCTGCGAAAAAAACGACTCCCATCCAAGAAACTCCAAATAGACCTTTCAGGCTTAGCCACTTTGGCAGCTTTCTTCACATCCTCAAACATCCCTGTGGTTTGCGGCCCAGTCACTGGCATGACTTGGAAAGAGTCCCAGCCACATCCGCACCACGCGCGCCGCCTGGCGCCGCCCAGCCCCCTGGGCAGCGCGTGCCACACGGGCGGCGGCCGCGGCAGCAACGACCGCTTGGCCAGGGAAGCTGGCGACGGCAGCCTTGAAAGGCGTTGACATCATGAGCTTCTGTGGTTTTGGATGAATAAAGCCCAAAGAAAACCTGTGGCGGATTGGTAACCTTCCCTCTGAAAAATGAGCATGTTTGGAAATGTAGATAAGAAATCCAAATTTGTTGCTTGCGGTCTGTAAAGATCTTGATCCAATGTTCGTTGTTGGAATGTATGATTTTCCTAGTACACAATAGGAAGAGCAGAAAAATCTCATGCCAGGTTTCCAAGTTTTGACACCATACTGCAGGAAAATCCAGAAGAAAAAGTATGCAACCAAGGAACTCTAAGCTGATACCTCATCAGGTGATGGTGTTCAGCAAAAAGAATGGTTGAAACTTTGTTGTGACAACTGCCATGCATCCATCCATCATCACTTGAGTGATGTATACTGTAGTACTTATCTACAAAGCTACAAACAGAAGGGAGTTTAGAATCCATAGAAGTTCCAACAAACATGGAGAAATTGGAGTTCTCAGCACTTGTTCAACCGAAGTCTCTCAGGTCCACAGTTCCACCAAGATACCATGCCTCTCGCGGTTCCTCTGAAAGTGTCTCCCAACGAGCAAATTCCTGCAGCAAGATCTGACCTAAGTCATCCACAGTTGATGAAACTCATTTGGATAGGCTATATTTGGATAGGCTATGAAATGCCGAGTGGCTCTTCCCCTGTTCGACCTTTTCCTCGGGTGTGCCGTATGGACTGGATCCTTCACGTTCACTGGACCTTAGAAGTCGATAAAAAACTTTGCGGCCAGAAATGCATTGTGCACTCGTATTATTTATCCATAGATGAGTCGATAACATCAAGCACCAAATATGCAATAATCCGCCGACCCGGGTCGGCGTGCACAGTCTTCTTCTTCTTCTTATGTAGAATCCAAAACTTGTCACAAAATCCAAAATCCAAAATCCAAAATCCCCAAACTCCAAAATCCAAAATCCAAAATCCCCCAAAATCCAAAATCCAAAATCCCCAAAATCCCCAAAATCCAAAATCCAAAATCCCCCAAATTTGGGGCGTTNTTCAAAATTAGAAGAAAAGGAAACCAAGAGTATAATTTTCATGATTTCTGGGTCTTCAAAGGCACGGTTGGGCTATATGTGTCCGGTCGATGGGCTTAGACAACCGCGACCCCCGCCCCGGGGAAATTGCCCGGGTCGGCGGCCACAGGCGCCAGCCTGTTTTAATAAATCTTTCTCAAAAAAAAAAAGTCTTCGCAAGGAATCTCTAGAATCTTGAAATGGCTCCAGCCTCCCTGCCACCTTTACCCTTTACCCTTGAGCTCCACAGCTATTTTATTACTGGAGCCTGGTCACATGGTCGACATGTTGGCCGGCCGCGCGTCACGAAGCTGGGGTGGCATCCTGTTCAATTCTCTCAAACAAAGCATCAAAACACACCAAAACCCGAAGTTTTTTGGAACAGCTAAGAAATCTCCCTTGAGGCAGCACCTCGGAGCCGCCTCTGGCATTGGCGCCTTGGGTGGAGCCGGTGTGACCGTGGGCCTGGCAGGCAAATGTGCAGGCAGAGGGTTTTCTGGGAGGTTTACCTGAGGTTAATTTGTGCAAAATGCTGGTAATTATGTATTTCTACTGGTAAACTACCAGTTTTTTTTTTAAGAACCTGAAGTGTTTTGAGCATTTTGAAGAGGATTCCCCTTCCATTGTACCCTTTTGGTGTGAGGTCGGGTGACCTGATGGTATTTTCTTTAAGTACATACTCATGTATCTTTAGGTGCATAGTACATAATACGTTCCTGACTTTGATTCTGATAATTTGCATCTCATTTAAATAACGTATATTAATGTATATTGTATAATATATAACTATATTAATATGTACATAAGAGTACATACTGCTGTGACTGTTTTATCAAGGAATGAAGTCCACAAGTTGGAAGATCTGCAAGCAAACTAGTCCAAAAGGAACTCTGGACGACTCTTGCTGTCAGGCCATTCCCCGAAACACGGCCGGCTGTGCCTGGCATCTTGCTTCCGGCGTAGGGCATCTAACTCCTACCAACTGTTGTTGATAGTGGTTTTGCTTGAGTCCTCCCTGGAATTAAATGAGCAATTTGAATCTATTTTTAACTGGCAAATATTCAGCTTGATAATTTCAAACCATAACATGGAAAATGGAGCTGTTTCACTGTTGTCAACTATCATACTATCCTTATTTTCAAGTGAGGTGAATGTTCATCTAATACAACTCATACCCTCAACATGATGATTGACCATCTATTCCCACAGTGCACATAACCTCTCCAGCTTCAGGTCACCTTCACCCCAGACCCCGCCTGTTCTTGTTGTTGAAGAGTCAACTTCAAACGTTTGCGCTCATCTTCGGAACTCAGCAGGTCCTGTCTCAAATACCTGGGATTCAACAGCGGAGATTTCGGTGACAACACAACTTTGTGAAATGCTTCAGGATCCATGGTGTTGCCATATTTGAGAAGAGCGTTCAAGGAAGCTTGCATCACAGGGCAGCTTTAAAGAAACACTTCTGTTTTTTGAAAGTGCGCCAGCATCTACAAGCAAAATCCAAACATAGATGTTCTTTCGTGGGACTTTTGGGCCGGAACTGCTAAATTCTAGGGATCACGCCTGCCTGTTTTTTCCAACCAAGAAACTGTACCTGTTCGGTGGCCCGTTCCAAGTCTGCTTGCTTCGCAGTGCTCTTTTGACTGGCACCAGCCTGGGTGCCCTGGAGATGGATTCAGCTCCGACATTGTGGGCTAGCGAGTAGTGAGCATAAAAAATAAGAGAAGATGAGAAGAAGTGGTCCCAGGTTGGAAAAACAAGTCTGCACATTATCCTGCATAGGACTATGCAGCAATCCATCTCACGTTTCACTGCCACGGAAGTCATAAGGCTCGTAGGGTTAGCTGAGTAGAGTACCTGTAATGAATAAAATCTTACCCTAGACCAAATCCACGACAGTTCTTTAGTTGAGCAGTTGTATTTGAGGTACCTCAAAAACATCAAAGGAAGCCCAAATCCACCGCGTGTTTCGTCCGAATGGACCAATCAGGGATAACATTGACATGCCGTGGGAAGATCCAACACATCTCCTCTCACCCCCCCGGGTCAAGTCCGCGGCTCCTTCGCTTGCACCAATTCCTTGGGCCAAGGAATAATTCCATGAAACCGAAACTCTGGGTTAAAAGTCGAGTTTCAGCCTGAAAATAAAGGTTATACCAATTTGATCTTCCAAACTGGCACAAAATGATCTTCACACAAAACCAAACCTGACTATATAATCGACACAACAACTCCACCGGGTGTCATTCTCCAAACGCGTATTCTCGCGCTCCATCTGCTGCATCCGATTGCGCAGCACGGTGAGTTCAGCTACCTGGACTCACTAGGGCAAGGGAAAGTCTGTCATGTCAGATTAGGCCGATGAAAAAAATAAGGCCACGATTTTGGGGGACAAAGCCTTGCTTTGCCTTTTTTGCTTCTCATTCACCAATGTCTTTTGGGGAAGTTCAGAGGGCACATTCAAAAACACTGGCTTAGGGAAACCTGGAAGCAACAAATGTACTGTAGGTCCAACGTGCCAAGTGAAGGTCTGTACCCAAAACCATTCACTTCCCACCTTGTTGGCCAACTCCTCATTGACCTGTCACAAGGTCGTGAGTCACCAGTCCAAGTGGAAGCCTTGTAAAAGCTACAAGAATTTGCTGGTAGGTAAGTCTATTGAAACTGCTTAATTGAGTTTGTAGTGAACACAAGTTCTTGCGGAAAACTGCCCTAAAACGTCCAGATACATCATATATCAAGATACAATTCCTACCATACCACCAACCATCATCCAATTTTGCTCACACCCCAACAGTATTCAATCGAACCTGTTGGGACTCCTCCAGATGTTAGTATGATACTTCCAAGATGGGGGCCACAAAAAATCCTTTTCTCAAGAATAATCATGGGAAGCCAACCTCTTGCGCAAATCTAGATTTTTTTGCCTAGATCAAACCTCTACCTGCTGACTCCCTGTCACCCACACTCTAAAAGAGTAACAGTAAAAGTGCCAATGCTCCCTGAACAGAAAAGTCTTCCCGCCAACGTGCGTTACCTGACCTGCATGATATGAACTCCATGGACAGCAAATAAGCCAACACGCAAGGGTTCAAAACTTAAAATCCATTGAGCATCAAAAAAACTCAAGAACTCAAATCAGATCCCCTTTGCATTGGCAGCCAAGGCACTTGCCATGGAGCGCCTTTGGTTGCAAGGCTGAGACAAAAAAACAAACAGTTGTATAGGCCCATAGATTTTTAGGATCCAACATCTATGAGAGGTCATTCAACTAGATTCCTTTGTGAAGGCAACATTGCACAGTATGAGTATGTCCAAGTCATCTAGACGAGACGGGTCATCGTTTGCATGTTGGACGACCACCTTACACAAACTTGAAGGCATACAGGTGGCCTCCAGCAAAGGCATGTGGCTGCAAAGGACCTGCAACAAATGCACGAAGGTATGGATCACGGTACATGGATTGGTTTCTTTCCAAAGTGGTTTACCAACTCATCCCAAACGGCCATCCATCCAGAACCAGATGAGGTGGAATCACCGCGAATCACCCATTGCTCACCTGCACCCTGCATAGCGTCCAGAGTCACGAAGTCTTTGGACAATTCATGGCTTGTGATTCATGACTTGCACGCCTTGCTCCAATGGTAAGGCTGGTATGAAGACCTTGAGGTTTATGACAAAGAATGGATTTCAATCATCTTGATGTCAGGGAATGAATTCACATAAATTTCATCCTATTTCACATTGATGAGTCCCAAAAGTAGAGGGTGTCATGACCTAGCAAAGTCCTAGCGGTCCGTTTGCAGAAAGTTGGTGGTTTCATTTCTTCATGTGCATGGTCCGTTGATTCTATTTGACAGTCCCTTGGAAGCCACAATCAGCTACATGAACAGCTAGGTTCATCAATGAGTAGGAGACTGCTACGCCTTTTTGATGCTACATTCAGCCTTTGAATCACACAAATGACTCAAGTAAATCGATTTTGAGACTAATAGAGTGGATCAAGATTCCATTCTTCACCCAAACCAGTTGGAGATGGGGACCCCATTCATCATGCTTCCGTCTGAGTAGCAGCCTGACTAAGGAATCAATCATGACAGTTTGCCAAACATCAGTTCCAAAAGCATCTCAGAGTTTTATGTAGACAACATGGACCATAGATGATATCATGAGTGGGTCAGAGGTTGGAGATCCTTTGAGCCCACACGCATCCCCAAAACATGGAACTTGCAACCTGAAAATGATGGATTTCCAGATAGAAATCTTTGAAATCCCAAGTGGATGTTTGTCCAATTTAGGTCCCAGCTGTGGCGAACAGCTTCCCAAGTGCGGCACTTTTTGCTTGGTGGGACCAGAGAGGTAAACATGACAACGGAGACGTTCCTCCGTGGATGGTCCAAGCATACAACGTAGAATGCAAAATCATCAAGCACTGAGTGTCTGGAGTGGTAATTCTCAGAATATTCGCGCTAAGAGGTAATCTTGATTTTCTTTGGGTAGGACCACCCAATCTCTGCTTCAAAATAACGGCACCGACACCAAGCCAGAAATAGATACTGCCAGTTTTCTGGGATGTGCAGAGGGAAACCTCTCCACTTTTCGGTGCATCCCGGTTCACCTAACATCTTGACTGCACCAAAGCCCCATCCGCACCTGGCGGATGAGCTTGGTAGAACTTGGAGTCGTCAGCGAAGGCTGAGAGTCATGAATATCACGGAAAAAGATCCTCCTATCCCGTGAAAAACTCGTTGATTCATGAATTTTCCCGCAAGGAGCTATGACAATCCTCAATTGGGAGTAGCCTAAGTAATCCCCACCAGATGTTTCTTTCATGGCTCGTGAGTTTTGACGAAGCGATCAAGAGCCTACAATCCAGATGTATACAAACACAATGGAATTTTCCAGGATGGCCAGATGACTCCATGGCAGTATATCAATAACTACAGTGACCCCATTCAGATCAGAAACCCATGGAGAAGGAAACTGGAGAAAGCAAGGTAACAACGGAGTTTACAACCCTATTACCATTAACTTTCCGCTGTTCTGAATAGATCCCTTCAAAAAGCATCCCTCTTCAAACAGCGCCAGTGATGATTGACTACCTCGCTGACACTGACTAATGACCAAGTTTTGAAAATCGAAAAATTCCTGAGTCAAAAAGACTCAGGTATTGAAGTCACAGCTGCTTCGGGCCGAAGCAGGTGCACCTGGTGGCCTGTTGAAACTCCGAGAGTTTCAATGGTTGCTACACAGGCGAAAGGCGGAGAAGGATTCGTGGCCCAAAGACATCTCAACTTCCAAACTTTCGAATTTCCATGATCAAGTGATTGCCTGACGCTTGACACATCGACATGATCCAGTCATTCACAGTACACTAGGACATCCGAGGAAAAATGAGTTAGATATGTCATAGAAAAAATGGGAAAACGAATATTGTTGGCCATCCATCGAAATTAAGAATCTTCAAGAGATGGTGTTTCTTTGTTTGTCTTCAGAATCTTCACTGACAAGTTGAGAGGCGAGCCGCCAAATACTTGAGCTTTTCAGGTCATCCGTCAGGCATCCAGCTGATCTCATGCATCGTCGTTTCCTGGTGGAGAATCACTGCGATCCAACGGCGGCTTCGGAGAAGGATTGTTTCGGAGGTCTCCTCGAGCCTCCAAGTCCCAAGTTCCATGCAACAGACCAAAGGAGTTGATCAATCGGTCCGAAACTTTCATCAGAAACTTGGGGTATGGAACTTGGGTTGGACACACATTGCCCACACAGCCTTGTGAACCGACATCAACCACAAGGGTGACCAATGACTAAGATTTCTCAAATCGAGGGTGAGAAATTCAAAGGAGATGCCACAAAAAACCGGGGTTGAGCAGCTTCAACACTTCAAAATTCCTGCCCTTTCGAGGATTGTTGGGCCATTTTGAGTCTTGACCTGCTCACATCTCCATCAAATCAAATCCAAAGCAAGGAATCTGAACTCCGACAGAGGAGCTTCCAGAAGCAAGTTCTGAAGCTCCTTCAGCCTGGACTAGCAAAAGAGCTTGACCTTGGACACATGAGAAGCCTAACACCTCTGAATCCACCATGATTGATGTGAGGACTAATCACCCAAAATAGTCAACCAATTCAGAGCTCTAACTCTTCAAACCAATTGATTCAGGTCAGAAACTAGTCAGGTCGTTTACAGTACGCGAAACGAAACAAAGACACCAAATCCCCGTCAATTCAAAACATACTCAGTGCTGACAATCAAATCCCTGTTTTCTGTGCCCGGCGAGTAGTGTTGATAGATTCAAGCCAGGTTGAACATAGATGATTTCTGAATCAACCTACACCGAAGAGATTCACCAGTCCGCAGCAAACGGCTGTCAAATGATAAACTTCGAGCAGTTCAAGGCCATTTCCATATGATCTGCCAATGTGCAAACTAAAACATTGGCAGATCCCAGTAGCTGAAGAAGAAGAAGAAGAAGAAACTAAAACAAACAGTCACATCTTTCAAGCTGAATCATCAAAAAAAGACTATCCAACAGAGACTCGGGAACACTTTTCTGGAAAGGCCAAAAAGAAAAAGATCAAAGTGGACACTCTTGGGAAGCAGCTCAGCCATCTTGTAGACTCAGCTGCTTGAAATGTCACCCCAACAGCAGTCACCTGCTAATTCTCCCAAGGGGCCAACGAGTTGTTGAACTGTCTCGCTTGACATTGACAATTACGTCAAAAAAGGTGTCGGGCAGATTCGGTGGAGAAGAATTGTGATCTCGGCGTTGGCAAAAGATAATCGAGTGACATAACAGACGCTGCCTACGTCAACTGAGAATCGATGGAAACTTCTTTCAGGGTTCTTTGTCGACGCCGATGGAAACGGGGTGACGTAGCTCCTCCCGGGAAAATTTTGCCTTGGGGGCTCCATGCCTCCAAATCAAGAAAAATGGAAGCATCTTTCTTCTACTGCCAAGCAAATCACCACGCAAGGATAATTGCAATTTTTTGGACAAGGATAAAAACATCCAGGTATGAACAGTTTTTTCCAGAAGGAGCAACACCAGAACAGCGCTGCTGAGCTGATGTCCGAACTTTTAAATCAGAGCATCACTCACCCATCTGCACTGTATGGAGCAAAAAACATTGATTTGAATTGCATGGCCAATAGATGCTGAATCCTGCTCGAAATCCCCTTGTGTTTGTCTCACAGCTCCCAGAGCAATGGATAAGGAAGTGCTTACAGATTGAAAACCAAGCGGCCGTCTCTGCAAATCACAGCAACATCCGATGTGACTGAAGTCAATGTGTCTTCAGCCTTGGGCAAAGGGGAATCTTGGAAAGAAAATTTGGGACCGGGAGAATTCCAAAAGATGGGCAGTTAGAGAACTTTCCGATCGGTGGCTGTTCTGGGAAGGGCGAATGACTGTGTTTAAAACAAAAAAGGGGCAACCTCTGTAAGCCAAATGTTCACAAGCGAAAGGAGGCCAACCTAAGCCAGCAAACAACCGCTCAACACACATCATCGACTTACACTGGAGGAGGCAGGTAGAAGATGAAAGCTCTACTTTATGGTGACAGAATGGATGAGATCAGATGACATCATCTAATGCAATATCATATGCATGCATGGTAGCAGGATACACTTGGATACGACATGATGTGATATGATATAGCTAGAATGTCATATCCAATCAGTCACTGTTGTGATGTCATATCGATTCAAAAGCAAACAATCGAATGGATTCTGTTCAATACCATAGTATGACATGTAATGTCCAATCAAATGAAATATATTTAAAAAAGCAACTAAGTACCTGATGATTTAGTTACAAGATAACACATGAAGACAACATGTAATGCAAAACATACAATCTTATGTAACATATGAAGTATGGTATGATACATAATACAACAACGAGTGGTACATATAAATACTGAGAATAATCTAAACAAAAATATAACCTATAATATGATCTAGCAGAATACATAGGAAAAATAAACAATTTACTTT
>DF243461.1:3861-38179 GCA_000507305.1 Breviolum minutum Mf 1.05b.01 | reverse complement strand
GGTGTTTTTGTGGTGGTGTGGTGGTGATTTTGTGGTGGTGTGTTTGTGGTGGCGTTTTTGCGGTGGTGTTCTTGTGGGGGTGTTTTTGTGGTGGCGCGTTTGTATTTTTGTGGTGGTGTGGGGGTGCTCTTGTGGTGATGTTTTCGTGGTGGTGTTCTGTGGTGGTGTTTTGTGGTGGTGTTCTTGTGGTGGTGTTCTTGTGGTGGTGTTTTGTGGTGGTGTTTGTGTGTCGGTGTTTTTGTGGTGGTGTTTGTGTGGTGTTTTTTTGTGGTGGTGTTTTTGTGGTGCCAAGCCAACACATTGTTCGAGTCATCAGAACAAAGGTTCAATCAATCAAGGTTGTCACAAACCATTCTATAGGCACATGTTCTGTTGATTTATATATACTTTACCTTTTTGAAACTTCCGGCACCGCCTCGTGCGGTACTACTGGTATAAATGGTGAGATGATGTATCATCACGTTTCATTGATGCTTATGTCCTATGTCAATGATGTCACCTGTGTCTTCTCAGCCCCCATCTGAAGCCATGTCTTTCCATCCAATATGGAAAAGCTCGACATAATAATTGACTATGAACTAAGTACTGGTTTCAAGGATCCCAAATTGAAACGTGACTCAGATTGTCACTTTCAAGTGGTAAACTGAAAAGCACACACACAAAGTGCAATTAGAAACCAACAAAAACAACATATATATATATATCAAATCAATAAATCATCAATGCTTACATGTTGCACTTTAGTGGTGTTGGTCTTGGGGCTCTTCATCAAATAGCTATACTGTAGAAATATAAAAATCATAGTATCAAATATATGCCAATCGTATAGACAATCCAAAGCACATCCTCCATGCCCAGTCACCAATCTGGATGGTGGTGTCGACGGGGTACTGGCTCGCCATGGGATCTGGAGCGAGAGTTTCACATGGAACCATGTCAACTCCCATCGACATGGCGGCTCACAGTAGCTGTTTTTCGGGTGTATTCCATCGTGAACTCCCATGGTGTGTACGTGATATCAAACAAAAACAACAACAAGACTTAAAAGGAAAAAGAAAAAAACAACAGCTGGAACTAGCTGATAGACTCCCAAACAAAAAGGCCACCCCCACAAAGATGGTTCCACCTGGGTCATCCTCTGCGATCATGCATCGAACATCAATCCCCAACAAGGACACTCCCGATTAGCAAAAAGCAATAATTAAAATGGACAAAAACGGGAGGTCAAATTGCATTACCAACACAATCATTACCAAATAGGTGGCTAATATCACTCAAACTGTCTTGGTACGAACTGTCATACATTTTTTGCAGTTTGATGCGCACATCTTACAGTAAGCCCCAAGCAAAACACAACAAAACCAAACGAAAAATCGAAACCAAACCAAACCAACCAACAAATAACCAACACCAACCAACGAATAAAGAGAACCAACAAATCATCGAATCTAACGTTGTTGTGTTTTCCCGAAAACGCCTGTGGAGTTGGACTTCTTGAAGGCACTAAGTCCAGATCTGCCCAAATGTGTCCGGACCATTGCCCTAAGGGCATCCTCAACGAGTTTGGAAGTGATGAGCAGTCACCAGACTCCCCAGGGGTTGTTGATTGAAAGATGCTAACATCATAGGAGTTGTGGGGACATTCTTGGGAGCTATTGTTGAGGCACTGTGTGAAGAACCTGGGGGTGGTAGAATCAATCGTTGGAATGAATGGTGTGCTGGTATTAAAATCGTTTACAGTATATATGACAATGCTTTGCATAATGTAACACGACAGTTAAACATATTTTGAATCATGACCTACAAGATGCGGTTAGAATGTAAGACTGGTCCTTGCCAAAGACAAACACAAACACAAGGACAGACCTGTTCTCACCTATTTGTTGCTACCTTCTGCAGCATCAGTGAAAATTAAATAAAAACACCTGAGCTGGCTGTATTTCCCTACTTCTTCTCGATTCAAGGAACTGGAAAGAACCTTAAAAAGACATGAAGTTCACCGAGTGTGTGGAAGATTTGACCCATCCACTAAACCTGGGGGTGAGTTGTGCAATAACGGCACAACTATAACAGTTGTATTAAACTAACTTCCAAAAACATGATTTTTTATATTCAAATATAGATATATGTATATGATGCCAAAGGGTGGTTAGTTAACAGCAATCAATTTATTTAAAACAGAAAAAGTCAACTAAAACGTCACAAATAAGCGATCAAAAACAACCCAGCTTCCTTTTGAGGAAAAACCATCACCAAGCCACCAAACTACCCACGTTTTTACCGAGTGTCACTTCGAGAAGTGACCCCGAAACCTGTCAAGACTGCCCGGGGGATTAAGCGGTGGAGAACAGTTCACCAAAAAGTCCTGAAATAAGTTTTCTTTTTTAAAGGTTGCGAGGTGAGCTGGAAAAAATCGAATTCATCCAGGAATGTAAATTATTTTAGTGAAACTCTTGCCAGTCAAAAGGAATCTGCAGGAAATTCCCTTTCCGACATTAAGGTGAATCTTGATATAATATCGGAGTGACTTTGCTGCACATTCTTCGGGCATGTGACCTGATTCATGAAAAACACACTAAACCTGGCAGCTTCCAGGGTTTGTCAATGGCTGTCAATGGGAATGAGATGGCATCAGATCTTGAAAGTCTTGTTTATACTTACGTAACCAAATAAATAAATATATGTATATTTATATATACGTATGTAAATTATGTATGTGAATAAAAAATGAAAGATAAATATATATGTATATATACATAGAATATATATAATTATATATGTATATGTGAAGATAAAGAGAGTTTGCAAACCCAGCAATAGACTTCAAAGTAGTTTAAAGTCTTAATAGTGCCTATTTAGGTCTAATATCCATCTTCAAGTCATACTCATCTCAGGCACTTTTGCAAGTCCCTTGCGGTCATTGTGTATCATTGTGTCACCCTCAACGTGGATAATGTTTGATTTCAGAAGAATTCAACAAGGATGGACAATTCATGAACAACAACCCGTTCTTTTCAAGTATGCCATGCCTCAACACTGCGCAAAGCTTCGCTGTGATTGACATGGCGGCATTGGTGTGGAAGTGTGAGAGAAACATGCACTTTTGCATGAAGCAAGCTTGCGTTTGGCATCCAAAGAAACATCCATTGCTCAAATGATGAAATCTTCCCTTAACGGAAGTGAACACGACTTATCCCAACTTCTACCCATACAAATTACACGTTAAACCATATCTTTGGGTTGCCCTGATTTTATATATTAATCGATTACCTTGCAGGTTCCCCTTCCCTTTAGGAAGGTTGCCGCTGTTTTTTTCCCGAGGCAGGGACGGCGAAAGGGGTAGGTGAATGACCCAAGTTCTCTGGATGTCACCCAACCGGTTCAGGTGCCTAAAATGGAGGGTTTCCTGAACCTTATAGCCGGCTATTTTGAGGGTGGGGAAACTTCCCTTACATAAGCTTTATATTTACAGCTTATATAGGTGCATACCTCCAATCTAAAGGTACCTGAAATATTTGGTGAGGATATGAATGGTTGGATATAGGTTTCTGATTCTGAAAGGATGGTTCCCTTAGGATGCATGTCACAGAATTTCACAAGAAGATCAAAACCCTGTTCAAATCTTGTTGAGATGGAAACAGAATGATAATTCCGCAACACCAAGGGCCAAGACCGACATGAGTTGACCAACAAATCGAAGCTATAACCCCTTGACATACTACGGCATATTGAAATCTTCAAACATCAATACCTTTGGTAATGTGCAGGGTTGATTCAGCTGCTTAACAAGATTGAAGGAAACAATCTCAATGTGTAGCAACTGGTAATCACATATTGAAGCCACCTTCATCAAGCCATCCCTTAAACGCCTTCCAAGCACACAACAAGGCCTCCCAACCCCCAGCCATCATTTTCACCAGCATAACGCGCCACTGGTCGACGGACCGGACTCAGGCATCATTGCGTTTCCGCTTTCGTGGCTTGGCTTCTGGTAGGTCCGCCTCTTCCTGGTGTTGCATGAGTTGGCAGAGTCAACTGGTTACAGTTGACATGACTGGAACTAGTGAGTTGTTTTTTGAGAAAAATCCTTTGATTCCTTATATACCCCATGCGACCATAGGATATAATTATGTATGGTGTGCATTTTCCCTACCTGTGATTGGGTTTTGATGATAAATGTTAGATATATGTTGGATTTCCCAAACCCCAAGCAGAGTCACCACCAGGATTTTTATATGGGATTGGGGATACAAACCTAAACCTTCATTTGCCACAATTGCTGGGGAAAGGGGCCAATCCAATGTATATACATAGTATACAAAATACAACTGTGATGGGTGTGATTTTCATCCTGATAAATATCTCCAGTAAATTTAATCTCAGTCTTTGCCTCCTTGGGGGAAAACTGTTTTTCGTACTTATCGCCCTCCTAACCACCACCAAAACTGGCCCACCAGAAACAAGGGTTTAACAAGGGCCTTTAGCAAGGGAGAATGGTGGCTACAATAGTTTTGAGGTGGGTTTAGCTAGGAAGGCCAGAACTAATATATGGTCAAATACCTTGGGGTTGGTCCCCTTCCCCTCAAAGCGTGACCCCCATAATTTCTTCATGTCTATTCCATGAAAAATTGAATGGGACCTTCCCAACGGACCCCTAACAAAGTTGCTAGAGTTATTAGATACTAAGGTTTAGGGGTCCGTTCAGTAGGTCCTGTTGGAGATTTCTTGGATCTATGCATTTCTACTTGGGCATCCCTATAAACCTTCATGTGCATCCCTATGATAAACTGTGAAGGTGAACATCCAAACCAAATACCATCGTTCCACCCGCGCCTCTGGTCGTCGAAACACCCGTAGTCGACGTTGGAAATTTGGAGGCAAATCGTCTGCAGGTGAAAGGATTGCTGTGATGATGGGCAACGGCAAGAACAACAACAACAACAACAACAACAACGATGACATACAAAATAAACGTAGCTATGAACATGATGATGATGATGATGATGATGATGATGATGATGATGATGATGATGATGATGATGATGCAGGATGTCAAGACGCTCTATAATATATACTCTATATACATATATCTTATCAAACTGTATATAATATATTGACGTATTTTTCAATGGGGTATTGGTCATGATTCATGGATTAGCAAAACACATGTTCAAGCTTCAGAAGTAGCCACCCACCTGACACACACCACCTTCGCAACCAGTCGAACAAAACTCTATATAATGTATTGCCCCACCACCCCCAACAAAAAAAACACCTTCTCGTTACACATGCGACCCACTTGACCCACTAAACCATCATGTCGCAACCTGGTGGTTCAATCACATCCACCTTTTCAAAACCAATCGTCGTTTGAAGGTAATCTTCAAAGTCCTGGCACACACACACACACACGTTGTGGCCTGACTTGCTGTAGAGCCCCAAACTCAACTGAATCAGTTTGGGGAATTTGTTGCTCAACTGTGCCGTAAGCATAGGCCAGGCAGATTCTACCACCTACTTATATATATGTATATTTATGTAAATCTATATAAATAGATATATATATATATTATACATGGTGCACATAATGACATATGTTCTTTTCTCGGAGTATGCCGTACATGTGAACAGTAACAGGACGATCCACAGTTGGTCACCCGAAAACTCACATTGCAAGGTACTCATCAGCATCTTTTAAAGGGATGGTCTATGGGCACCCCTTATCATCCATTCAGCACCCCTTGCAGGATTCAGTGACTGACCCGTCCTCTGGAGATCAAAGGGTTTCGTGTCATGGCTGCAACCGACGACTCGCTAGTTAAGAAATCAGTAAACAACTTTTTGTCAATTCACAAAAAAACGGAACGTTTTCAACCCCTGATGTCTGGATTTCAACGAAAAATAGGAGCGGGGAGTGTTATGAAGTGATTACATATAATTTAATTATCAAAGGTTACAATACAGTAGTTACCCATACCATCTCATACCATCCATGTATGGTATGTTTACCTACAATTTCAAAATTAACCATTCATATAGGTAAATATACCAGCCCCATGGATCCTATGGGGTAGTCATGGGGAAAGCAGCCATGAACAGCGATGATGTTTCAACATCCTCAGGTCGGATCTGGATGTTTGCCACTGTCTGCCGGATCTCGCGGGTGAGATGTCTCTTCCTGAGACCCCGGGTTTTACTGTTCAAATGGGGTGCTTTTTATGGCTGGTCGACCTACCCCCCTCAAAAATAAGGGTTCAAGAAGGCCTTATTAAGGGAAACCGATGGTTCATAAGTCCCTAATAAGTCCTTATTTCTAGGTTGACCAGTCATGAGATTTGGTGATTTCTTCAATGACACGAATAGGGGAGCATCACTGGCAACAAAAAAATGATTGATGAAACGAGGAAGCGTCCTAAAAACGGAAATTGCAAGACTGTGCTTGGTCATGTTTGGTCAATACCTAAAACATGAAACAAAAAATTGCCTTAATATTCCCTAACCCTGTTCAATAACCTTGTGGCACAGCAACTCAAATTCAAACCAGCGGCAGCAAGTGAAAAGGACATTTAGACTTTGCTATCAACTATTACTAGTTGGTGGTTTCAACCCATTTGAAAAATATTAGTCAAAATGGGAATCTTCCCCAAGTAGGGGTGAAAATAAAAAATATTTGAAACCACCAACCTGATTAGTATGGCCTTACATACCTTCATTTTCTTGCTGCCCAGCTGACACTTGGTTCACCATCACCACTGGCAACAACTCAACCCCCAGGCTGACAAGGTTCTTTTTGTAACTTCCCCACTCCTGTGGCTCCAAAACGAAGAAGCCTCCAGGCCTACCAGGTCAAACACGGGACACCCAAACCGCTGACCCACAAACTTAGGGGGTGAGTTAGCCTGAAAGATTCCCATCATGCAAATCAGATGTAATTCTTTATTGACGCCTTCGAAAAGGTTGGCTTTAAGAGAAAACCATGGGTAAACATGGACAGAATCCCTACCAACAAAAATCCCTTAGATCCATTTACGGTTTGCGTTTTTGTTTTCACAGATCTCTGAATTCAAACACTTCTCCTTTTCAGGGCAACCAGCGAAGGCCTGGTACGTTTGAAGCAACGTTTGAAAAGGTTATGCAATCCCACATCACCATGAGCGAAATGAATCCACTTGGTGACTGAGAGGCAAAGAACTACCTGGAAGGCGATTTGGTCACAGGGCTATGCCGGCAACTCCCAGCAATCATACCATGGAAGTTCACAAAAGAACTCAAAACTAATGGATGCAAAAGAGACTAGCCACTCGGCTCTCTAACACTCAACAGTGCTATAGGTAGTAAGAAAATACAGATCCGTTGATAGGAATTGACATGAAGTTCCCTTTTGCTTTTGAGGATGTGGCTCTTCCACTCTGCACATAGAAATTCATTCCATTCAACCCCAGCTCCCTTCATTGCTCCCCTAAATGGGTCTGGTTTTGTCCAGTTCATTTTGTCCAGCACCAAAGGCACCATGGATGTCAATCATGTCTTATCTGCCAATGATCTGTTGAAGTGAAGGCTCTACTATGTGATAGCCCCTGAACAAAACCAAAGAGGTTGATAATCAACTATAGGATGACGGACCTTCATACCAGGTGCGAAGCTGCCAACTTTCATGGACTTTGTGACTTTAAGTCGAGCCATGGTCAAAACATGAACTATTGGGTGAAAAATTCTTTGCCTCGATACGACATCTTGAATCTTGATTTCCCACACTCCTCCGCTCTTTGTTCACAAAGATACGTCAAACCGCTCAGGTGCATCATTGCGACGAAGCGGTGCTGTCATGATATCCTGGCACCACATGATACACCTTCATCCCCAGATGCACATACTACCAGAAGCTGGTTCATTTATCTTTAATCTTGGCTTTTGAGTCAAAGTCAAAGTCAACCTTGGAGAACCAGTGACACAAAAAAACGTAGTCTCCCATGTCATGGGTGATGTCAAAAAACCTTAGTACATGTATATCTATATATATATATATATTTGATTTGTACACTAATTGTGTTCCATCACCGGCTAGATTATTCTTTCTAGTACGGGCTTGTTTTGGGGTTGCTACTGTATATCTCCCAATTCATTGGAGCTCCTCAGCACGGAATTCCAAGCTGCAGTTGTTTTCACCTGGAACAGCGATTTGGAGGCTGGAGAATCTGTGTAAATTGTGAGGGGACAGTCTTTCAAACACAAAAAAACATGGACGCCTCCTAATTTTCCTGCTACTGTTAGTGGAGTTGATGTTTGACAGTTCATAACTTAGCATGGTTGGCCCAAACATCTGACCAAAATTACGCACATCAAGAAAATACAGTAACTGGATAACAATATCCCATCTTTTCAGAAGATGTTAAAAGCAAACAATTTTGGCAAGCCAGCAAAAGCTTCCAAATTCACATGTTGCTCACATGTTGTATTTTTTGTCTGGTATTCAAAACTCAAAGCAGTTTTAGTACTTCTTAAGCAATCTTAACATTTTCTCCTTTCTGCATTGCAAGCATCCTTGCATCTCTCGCCAGTTCTCCTTGGCACTGTCAATAAGGCCACTGTCCAAATCCATTCCCACCACACGTTGGGCATTGAAATCCAATGCCGCAGAAATCGAAACCAATCCTGTCAAATCAAAGTCTCGACGAATCTCCATCGAGGAAGATACCCTTTGTAGCTACACGAGGTGTGTGAAAAACACATGGAATCAAAGCCGAAAATGGAAGGATATGGAGTGGACAGAGCAGGTGCTTGCTTATTGCTGGCGGCATTTTTTTTCAATGATTCCGGAATCACCCCACGTCCTGAGTTGCAACCAATGTCCAAGATCTCTTTACCCTTCAGAAAACTTTTCCTGGCAAAGAAATTGGATTTGAGGGAAACGAAAGACACTGTTGAGTATGTGGGTGTGTGGCACATATCTATATGCTAGCCATGAATCCCATAGGATCGATGTTTGGTATATCATGCCTATCTACCTGCAGTTACCATCAAAATCAACAAAATGTAGGTAAACATACCAGCCCCATGGGTCCTATGGGAATGTTCATGTGATATTGCAAAATATTGCAAATAAATAACGGGGTCCTTTTTGGTACCACTACATCACTTGGAAGTACTTTCATCTTTCACCTCTAAATGCCTTCCCTCTTCCCTCCTCATCCTATTCTCCTCCTGTCTTTCAAGGGCCCAACCTCCTCTCTAGTCAACCGTGTATTCTTGCCGTGCACTTGATATTGAGCAAAACTTGGACTTCCCAAAAGTTTAGTGTTTAGGGCTAGGAAGCTGTCCAAGCCTCAAAAAAACATTTTTGAGTGCCATCCAGTCACTGACCAATCTTCACCAAATTATCCAAGTGTCCCAAACCGTTCGTTGAGGGCCACCAAACGTCGATCACCTGTTCTGTCTTCTGGCGAGTGCCTGTAGCTATAGTAGCCTCAAACGGTAGAGCCTTCGATGAATCAGGAAGTGCATGTGTCACGTGACGGTTTTTGGAAGATTTTTCTCATAAGGGTAAATGGAAACTTTTCTGGAATTTCACACCATAGGTTTTTATTGCTTCGGAAATTCCAAGATCAGAGGCATGGTTTGGCTTTGAGCATTTTATCACCAAACATGCGGTCTTAAACTGATCCCCGACCAACTGGCTTGTGTGTTTGTGGCATCTGCTGTGTTTTAGTATCTACAAGTGAAGTCATCTTTCCCAAACAACCAACCCACAGGCAAGCATATTCAGCAGCCAGGCACTTCCGTAGTTGCCATAGGCGTATAAAGGTTTTCCTCACATGAGAGGTTGAACCGGCATCCCCTCGTCATGTTTAACTGTTGACAAGTCAAACAAAACTTCACATGGCCCAGGCTACTTGGAAAGAAATGAAACATCCTTTCACAAAACCTTCCTTTTGATGTGATAGAATGGTTCAATCAAAATCAAACTGTGATTGAAGGAAGTTACCATGGATCCTCCATAGGCCCATCCAGCTTCGTTGACTCAGGTGGACTTTAGTTGGTGCCTTCCGACCCATTTAAGGAAACATATAGTCGTCAAATTGGATGATTGCTCCTCAAGGTTTTAGGGAAATAAACATGACCTAAATCACTGAGGCTGCAAAGCAAGGAATGAACAACCAAACCTAAACCCACCTGCTGGTGATGGACAGGAAACACTACCAAACTAGAAGATTGGGTTCTCAGTGTGCCTGGTGTTTATCTCGTTCAGTGTGGATTCTGAACTGATGTTGTCCTACAGATATGGGGGATTCAAGAACGCAAACTGCAGAAGATGCATGGATAAAGCAAAACAACGACAATGTAGAACATGTGAATGCATATTGTTGTATGTATAGCCCATGAAAATGAATGGTTGGAAGGTGAAATTCCTGTAGGCTATTTCAGTTTCAGGGAGTGCAATCAAACAACCTCACCTCTTGAACATCATCTTTTCATATGTTCAGCAGTTGCTCACCATGTTCCACAATTCACAATGCCTAACCGCACTTAGATATCCAACACATGGTAGTTTCAACTAGAGGTTCATTAGTGGTTGAGGTCGGCAGTTTACTATGCCGGGAATCCCTGACAAATGGGATTCTTAAACATACAAACAATACAGTATTCTCCCTTCAATAGGTAATCAACCTGATTCACCTCAAAATAACCCAACCTGATTTAGTCAGGGCGTTCATAGATGTTCCTTATATCAACTATCCACTGGTTTAGTTTGGGTTTCCACGGGTTTTCCATATATCACAGCCTATCCCAACTGGGGATCCGCCATTTTCTAACTTCGCCGCCAAGGTGTCCCTTCTTCCAGGAGGATGGACCCTTAACGTTCGCCGCCTTTCGGACCACCTTGGTCACCTGCCACTGGAACGGTGGGAAGCTGCTAGTGTGTTTTTTGGTTTGGAGCTATGGAACAAATCTGGGTGAAATATGTGATATGATATGATATATCAAATGAACATACGCGTATATATATATATATGATATGAAATAACATACAGTGTATGTATACTGTCGGTCAGCTAGCTGAGAAATGAAACAAACATTAACAAAAAAACACACATCATCTTTTTTCATGTTGAATCACGGTGCAATGATGATCATTATTTAAAAGAACATTGGCATGGATTTGCACACAATGTCCCAGCAGCACTTTATCTTTGTGCATGCTATGTTTAGCCAAACAAAACTCGTTGCAAACAACAAAGCATGAGTTCCATCAAACTTCTGCGACCAAACTTGCCTCTGGTGCGGCTGTCTTCGAAGGTTCCTCATGCACCTACAACAAGGCAAGTCAAAATAATTGCAGGCCGGGACAAAACAATCTACCCTCTGGGGAATTAACACATCCCACCTTTGGGAAAGGAAAATCATCTTCAAAAGTGCGTGGGAATGGGATGTGTTAGTTCCATGGAGGGTATTCATCTCGATCTCTTGTTGTGTATGAATTGCTTATAATTGCTTACTCTGTGGCAAACGAATCTAGCAGGTAGGAAAATGCAGTGACACGAGATGTAGGTCCCAACAAGGAGGTGTATTCTTTCAGGTATTTCAATGCTAGTTTACCGCAGGGTAGGTATTTCGGCTCAAGTGAAGAACGACGGTCCTGAATTCACTACCGCATGTGAAAGTCCAGGAAGAGCAAGGCTACAAAATGTAGTCGAACAGGCAAAGGCAATTAGAGTGATTCACGACTTATGTACTGGATGTATTATCTTAACAACATGTTCATCGATGATTATACCTCATTGACAAAATGTTCCGAACAAGTTCTCCCAACAAATGCTACCTGCATCTACCTACCAACCCAAAAACGTATCGCCTGATGCGGCACCAGAGGCGTAGTAGAGATTCCACCCAAAGGGACGAAACCCAAGACTCGCATACCACAGCCTTGGTGCTTGGTAAAGTGCCAAATAGTGGTACCATGGTACCCCAAGTGAACAAAGATACGTTACAAAAACAATCTTATCAAACTGGTATCAGGCAATTAAAGAAGTTAGCTATCTGGTCTACGTGGCCAAAATCTGTCAAAATTATTGTCGAATCTGTTCCTTCACCAATCTTGGGGGGATGAACATTATTTATACTACTATTTGAAATCACTTCCTATAGATGCATAGATGAATAGGCAAAACTAAAAAAACTTATTGCCCAAGGGCGTAACAAACTTCAGCCACTCAACTTTGTGTGCCAAGGGTCCATTGAGCACTCGCGGTTCCAAGGGTCTCAGCGGTTGAGCAGCAACGGCATGCACCGCTGCCCGCGATCGGCTACCCTTTGCCATGGCGACCGATGAAGCTGAATTGTTGGACTGCACCTGGAAGCACATAAAATCTTCTGAAAAGAATTTGCTGTTTGCTGGTCTTCTCTCTTTACATTTAAAAGTGAATCAATGCAAACAATAGAGGCGCACGAAATACGTAGCATATGTTCATTTCTCAAGTACATATTGCACCCGGTCTTCCCTCCAACACCTTTTCCTTGATTTCCATAACCATAAGGGCATGGTAGAATCTAAAGTACGTGAAACCAAAACGTTGTTTGGTTTTTTTGGCTCGCTTACGTTTTATCTTCATTGCCCTCCGCTTTCATAGGTTTTTTTTAGCTGCAGTATGGCAGCTATGGACAAGTACTTGCTTCATGTTTCTGGCAGCTTTTGTTAGCTTGAGGCTTGTGTTGTTGTTGTTGTTGTTGTTTGCCCTTTTGAACCTGCAAACATTCAGGATAGTGGCATGGATAGGATTGCTTCTCAAGAAAAAACATTGAAACTTCCCAGGCACTTCATGCAAAGTGCATATCCTAAGGTCCACATGTTCCCTGACCCAAATTTCAGATATGAAATCATATGTCAATGTATGTAGTACAGCTCTTCTTGCTGCTGTGCAAGCCTTGAACTTTTACAATTATACAATTCCC
Source organism: Breviolum minutum Mf 1.05b.01 (assembly GCA_000507305.1). Classification (NCBI taxonomy): domain Eukaryota; class Dinophyceae; order Suessiales; family Symbiodiniaceae; genus Breviolum; species Breviolum minutum. The sequence goes on along the minus strand of DF243461.1, from coordinate 25,231 downwards.
ATGCAGTAGGTCATCTTGTGATCGTTCAAAATGCAAAACCAACCCCACATCAATGATATCACACGAACCATCCGAATATCGTGGAGACTGGTCCCAGGCCACCGCACCAGCAGGGCCACGCACTTGAATTCACCACGCACAGAATCGCACAAACATGTTAGAATAGATGAGTATTTGAAACTGGCAAACAAACTTGGAAGGACAAAGCACTCAAGTACGATGTTGTAGCAACCAGTTATATAGACAGGGCGCAATCTCAAGCTACTCCAATTCGACCCACCTAAATCTTTGAAGCCTTAAATCAGCTGCGAAAACGCGGTGCGAGCACAGCCAGAATCATGTCTTAACGACTTGACAGCTGGCCAAAAGCAAGCTTTTCGAAAACACAAAGTCTGTCTGACCAATGGAAGATTCAATGAGTAGCCTAGGCTGCTAGGAAAAAAACAACAAAAAAAAAGTAGCTGAGCTGTTCACGGTTCAAAGGACAAAATTCATTGTGCAATTCTTCATGAACTCTGACAAAACTCTGACAAACAAAACATTGTGAAATGAAAAGAGTTGTAGCCTCTTTCGCTTTCACAAACACACGAAACATGAGGAAATGAGTCAGAGGTAGATCTGCGTGTGGAGATTTGAAAAAAAAACAGCATCCGTAACAAAAACCCATTAAAAACTAATCAGAACTCAAGGATGTCAAGACTTGAAATTTAACAATCTGCCATCCGATGAAGGCTGATGAAGGCGGCCCGAAAAAACCCATCGATCTCCGCATCGGCAAAAACGAAACCCATCAACCCTGATGCGCACCGCCCTTCCCAACCAACGACACCTTGCAGCAGTGTCTTGGGCCTCACTTTCAATGACTCTGAATAAGCCCTGGAACCATGAGGTACATCTAGATACGTCAAGGGAAGTTTCCTTCCAAAACCCCTTCAAAAGAAATCATGCCAAAACCATACAAGATGCACAATTTGATTTTACTTGGGTCGATATATGGTTCAAATAATTCATTAAATCATAGTTTTTTGGGCTGAACGCATTGCCTACAACATGTCTACAGTACAAAGGCATTCAGCTGGAGACAAAACATTTCAAACATCAACAGATTTCAACCGCTCAATATTGACAGGCTTTACCCAACCCAAAGGCTCTTGAAACAAAGAGGGAGTCCCTCTTCAAACTACCTTTGGGTGTGAATATCAACCAATCTTCGTCCACTTTTCAAGGATGCAGTTTAACTGCATTATGTTGTTCCAAGTTTTTCAGCATCTGGATTCTGGATCATCTGGATCATCGGGCCACTCGGTATTGCTCTGGATTGTAGGCCTGGCAGCAATGCCATTGCGCCGGGTCTAATTCACAACACATCCATACATCCAACAAGATCCAACAAGTACATGCCCGCCGGCCCACAGTGAATGAACGGCTTCCATCCAACACACCCAACAAAATTTTACGTGCACCTATAATAGATATAGTAGGGTTTAGGTGTTTGTATGTATATCTGTTTTTGCAGATGCAAGCAATGTGTCAAGTATACAAAAATATATGTATAGCTTGGTTACATCAAACGTATGCACAGGGGGGCACATATTGGGCACCACTGAATGCAATGCACAGGGGGGCACATGTTGGGCACCACTGAATGCAATGCACAGGGGGGCACATATTGGGCACCACTGAAGCCTGAATAAAGGTCACCACGGGAATCCTGTCCAAAAACTCAGCAGTTACACCCCCGAAGATTCATATAGAACCTGACAAAAATGTTTGGAAGATGATTTTCCTTGCCAGGGGTATATTTTCAGTTTCCATGAAAATTTTCCGGGGCCTACTGTGAGATACAATGAGCCTTGGAAACTGTGGTTAGACACTTGGTGGCTGCAAACCGCTCTCTCGCTGGGGATTGGAGATGCTTAGGTTGCCCTAGGCAACCTACAATCGATTGCACCCCATGCGCCTCCACTTCAGTGTGACTCACAGTCTGAGGTTCAGAGCGAGTTCCTGCGCATGTCAGCAGAGTCAGGAATTTTCAGAGTTACACCCGGGAAGATTAAGATAGAACCTGAGAATACACCCGTGGAAAAGGAAAAACATGTTCCAAACCATCATTTTCAGGTTCTATGTAATCTTCGGGGGTGTAAAGCATGGAAACCTTACAAGGGAGGATACCACTCAAGTCTTCAATTGAATCATATCACAAGTAGTAAATTATCAGTAGATATCAGTAGTCTTTACAGTAGTTCTTCGATTCAGCAAGGCATTTAGCCATAATCCCCATCCCCTGCAACTTTGGTGGGGCGAAGAAACCTGCTTTACAGTAGTTCATATTCGACTACACCCCTGAAAATTAACATTTTGCACATAATCATGGAGGTTTGGTTCAGGTCCTTTTCCTTTCTAAATGGGTGATTTGTAGGTTCCATATTAATCCTCCAGGGTGTATAAATTGACCCACCACCCCACTGCGCCCGCCACTGCTCGCTGCAAGCCCTTTTCACCGCCCTCACCGCTCAGTCTGATAGATCAGCGAAGGGGTCCAACCTCGCAACGCTGTGCTGCACAAATGTCAAGGGGAGGCAACAAGTCTGGTTGAAACTGGATGAACCATGTTGAAAGGAAAACGCACACACACTATAGGTAAATATGTGCAATGTATTGGAGGGACCAGGCTACATGCATTAGAATGATTGGATATATATATATATATATTATTTTTTTTTTTTTCTGCATGTATCTGCTATATAGAAGAAACTGCGAAGATCTATTGAAGCTTCAATACTGAAGTGTCACAGTATCACACCCATCTCAGGTGACAACAACACAAAACAGCTAGTCAACGATGCAACATGATGAAACTATCTCTCCAAGATGGGTATATTCAACATGAATTTCCCACACCTTTCACCTTTTCGTAGCTGCCTGTGTTTGCGCCTTTAATCCGGACCGCCAAAATGGGATTGCCGAGATGCTCCGGGAAATCGCCGCAGACCTGAGGTCGTTCAACGGATGGATGTCTCCTAGTGGGCCCGCTGTAAACCCCTTGTGCTGTTATATACATTTACAAACATAGAAAAACAAAAAATGATCCCAATTAAGTTGTATTACATATATGTGCAAACAAATGTTGTTTTTCCATCCTATGCATGGCTCATTGCTTCAATTTGTAGTGGCACATGCGATGTAATTCCATGTGAGTCACAGCATTGTCTTTCATTGAAACGTTTCCACAGCAAAATATCATCAAACTCTGGGACTGCAAAACGAACGGAACCCTCCACTATTACCTACACTTGGCTACACTTGGACATCAATAAATTGCATTGCTCAATGTGAAGTTTTGCCAACATGTATTACGAAACTAGCTCACTAAATTGGTCCTCAGCTATTTTGACTGTGGACTGTGGCTCAAATACTAACTCCCTGAAACGAGTCATATCCCGTGAAAATATCCCAAAAGGAAATTAATCTTCCAACCATTGATTTTCAGGGCTCAACTCGCTGTTAGTTTCTGGGAGGAACAAAGCTTTCCAAAAATGTTCCGATCAATGCTGTCGAGGTGCCACTTCCTTCAAAGCTTTCCAAACCACTGGTGCATCCGGCCGTGAAGCTTCGAAATATGTCACGCCTTTGGTCAAACACAAAACGACGATCCAGGAGAGGCATTGAAGATCAGAGGTCCTGCGTCGTGTCATTTTTGATGTAGTTTGGATCTACCCCCTCAACCAGGATGCAATCGTCACCACCAGGATGACCCTTACATGTTTTGGTCGGGAATTCCTAGTAAACCTGTATTAGTCTTGATTTGCCAACTGCCTTTCTGGGGCCCGATCAGGTAGATCCAAGATATTGTAGATCCAAGGAGAAAATTAATACATATTTCATTGGATCTGATTCCAAGTTGTTTTATTTCCAAACTCTTGCTGATGTCAGGCCCAGAAGGTAGTTCCATGTTCTATCAGTTTGAAAGAACCGAAAGAACCTGTTTCTTCTCGAAAAAAGTGGGCTTCAATAGTTGCAAAAGAAGGCCCCAAACTCCAATGAAAACAAGGGTCATTGAGTGTCCATGTAGCAATATTATATAAAGTTATTCTAGTTGGTGGCTTGAACCCCATTTCGAAAAATCATTCGTCAAAATTCCGAGTCTTCCCCAAATATAAAAAAGTGAACATTAAAAAAAACATGAGTTGCTACCATTGACCAGAATAATGTGGATATAGTCATCCCAGCTCCCAGTGGATGAGCTTGCCATCCGAGAGACCATCAAGCCATTGACCTCCTAAGTGGACATCATCGCCCTGCATCCTGGTTTCGGTTTCGGCGCGGCTGCGCTGCTTGTTGTTGAACTGCATTTTTAACAAAACAATGGCTGGTGACATGGAAATGACCTGGAAGATTCCACTATAAAGGTCTAGCAAGTTGCTGTATTTTAAAAATATAAATGTAACTATGTTTCTATAAATATATATATATTAAAATACACATAAATTATCTATATGGATATGAACAATCTCATCTTGAAGGTGGAATCAGTCGGCTTGGAGAAATGGAGATGATGACTTGAGCAACAAAACAAAGGCACCATGCAAAAAGCAAGGGGAAATCAATACGTTTGTTGTCATCCTTGTCCTTGATGCACAAAAAAAAACAAGTGTGCATATGCATCACAGGTTGCAGCCATAGCTTTCGTCTCATCTCCACTTTGCCTACAACTTTTGTTGAACTCCTTGGATATAGTATACTAATTGGTGGTTTCAACCCATTTGAAAAATATTAGTCAAAATGGGAATCTTCCCCAAATAGGGGTGAAAAAAAAACAATATTTGAAACCACCACCTAATATATTTTTTTACAACGCCCGACTTCCCCACAGTGCCAACCACTCACAATTGCAACTCCATTGGCTCATCCAATTCCACTGCCACGCACAATTGAAGTCCACCAGGCCTTCGATTTCAGTTGGCTTTATGGATTCATCAACTATTGATAGGAAGAAACAACGTTTTTCCTTAAAAACATCAGGCATTTTTCAAACAAAAACACCCTACAGTATTAGCAATAGTTGATTTGACTTGATTTGCTTGCAGTTGGCTTGAAATTCCTTATTGCTAACAAAAACCTCGGCTCAAGAAAATAGAATTTGACTCCAATTTCGAAACTGCTGTTTTTTTTTGTTTAATTAGTTGATTCATACTGTTGATGGAAGAATTCCCAAACAATCACCTGTGATGTATAAAATCCTGTAAATCATAGGATAAACGACCAACCTCAACTGGTCAGTCAGATTTCTTCCTTGAATCAACAGGATTTCACGACACTTTCCCAAAATTGATTCCGATTTCATCACCTTGATCCTTGCCCCCAACAAAAATTCTCACGACTTCCCAGTCGTCACAACCACCCTGGGTTTGATAAAAGGTACCGCCCCACAAAGCGTACAGTGCCACGGCGTTTGCCCGGAGCCACCTGCAAGCCGATGGAGGGAGGGCAGGTATAATGCGCCCCCTGAAAAAACTTGGATCAAATCCAGTTGATGCTTTCAACCCTGGCTGAAAAAGTATTGGAAAATATGATCGTCAGATTGGATGATGTCATGTCCCCAAGGAGGGGTGAACCTTAAACTATTTGAGTTGCCACCACCTAGAAATTGATGAAGTGAAGGTTGGTGCTTCAAGACAAATCAACATCTTCAAGGCATATCCCATCATATCTCCAAGCAAAATTACCCTTTCAATCCCCCTTTCTTTCCTAAAATTCATCAACTAGTCCACCAACCAGCTAGTTGAATTTTTGGGAGAGGTGTACAATGTGGATATCAAAAAAACATCCCTTTGCAATGAACGGGTGCAAACATATGGATCATAGACCATAGATCACCCGAACAATAGTCATGCACTGTTGTCAGTGATTTCTCTTGCCCAAGTGGTTGCCGGATTGCTGGTCCCTGTTATTACAAATGATCGGAACTTGTTGCTCTTCAATGACAAGAACATGAGGCTCCTCACCACAGCTTTCTGGTTTTGTCCCTTCTATGCCAAGTCAAATTTTACGCGTTGTTGTGTGCCAGAAAGGACTAAAAGAGCTTGTTATCAACACATTTATTTCACCAAGGAATGTGCGGAATTGATGATGTCGAACTGGTATGCGGTCCAACCCCCCATCTAGTGCGCAAACCTCGCACCGTGAACCGATGGGATGACTTCGCAACACCTCAGGACTTGTGACCTCAGCAATTGTTTCTTACCTCACAGTCTCAAAGAATACAAGGAATTTTTTGGAAATACATGGACAAACACAACTTATGTTTAAAGGCTTGAGATGGATTTTGGATTTTGTTTGATGAAAGCGCATGGATTTATATGGATTTGAAAGGAACATCAACAAAAACTAACCTTTTTATGAGGGTATAATTGGAAAACTCATTCCCTTCACCGGGGAGTTTTGTAGTTGATCACCTGCGTTCACAGCTCTCCTGGCTTTTGATGTGATTGTAACTATCATCCTCCAATAGGTGGTGTTTGAACCCTAAGGGGTTGCTTAATGGCACCCCTTACCATCCATTTGGCACGCCTTGGAGGGTCCAAATAAAACCCTTATTACCATTTTCCATGTTGAATCCTTCAGTCCTTTGGTGAGTTTCTTTTTACTAGCTAGTGATTGAGCCACCTCCTTGGGGAACTTGGCAAAAATTGTGTTGGCATCAAACCGAGAAGGGATGAACATGTTGAACATATTGTTTAAATCATCTAGGAATAAGACTTTTAAGATCTTTTAAGAGGAACCCTTGTAAACCAGAATCCACATGAAGCCAATTTTCACTGCCCACCTCAGCATCATGAGGTGATTCTCTCCCAAAAAACGATAAACATGTATATCCAAGGGACTTCTGTTGGCCGGTACTCCTCATGAACAGGATTGTCATGAACAATTATGCCTTAACCACCGAACCATTGGTCCAAATTTGTACAGATCAAGATGTCATCCTAGTAGGCAAGTGGTTCCAAAAGTCATTCCCATTTTGGAGGGGAAAGCTGACCACCCATTGGGAGCACCAACAAATTGCGTCTTGTTGATTCTCTTGTTGCATTGTTTCGCATCCCTGTTGTCTGCAAGGCTGTGCTTTGCCATAAAGTGCTCAAAAAAAAATCACCCGAACCAACTCGCTTTGTCTGAGTAACTCGATCTATCATTTCCATGGTAGCTTTGGCATTCCCAAATCCCGAGGAACAAACATCCACGTTCCGTCCTGTAGCAGTTCCCGCTTTTCCTGAAGGCCGGACGTTCGGAAACCAGAGGAAAATGCGAGGATCACATCTGAGTAGTGGCTAACTCAAGGTCCAACCATGGTACCTGAAAGTACCTAACAAGCGGCTACTAGATGTGTATAGTGAACGCCTACGAGCAGTTCAACCATGTTAAAGCAAGTCAAAGTTTCATTCCGACTTTTCAATTGGGGTACCTTTGGGGGAAAGGAAGCTTATGGAAAGATTTAAGGGGCCAACATTGCCATCAGTTGGCCCCCAGTGGCTTATCAAGCAGATTGGAACAGTGACATATGAAACAAAACAGGAACCCAACTACTAATCCAGTGTCTCATTAGTTACCCAACTTTCAAAATGTCAAAAACACCTCACGTTTTTCACGCCTTTATGTTGCGATTTATTTTGCACATTTCTGCCCTGATCCTGTACATCCAGGAAAACCACTGCCAGGACCGTGTTTTCAGTGCCAAACAAGCTGACCAAGATTCAATTAGCTCGCGTGTCAGCGCACTCACCCGCACGGTGCTTGGCAAATCCATGGCACACACGAAGACTCACCAGTTGCTGTGGGACTACTGGTAGGAAGCAGTACATATGCAAGGCATATGCGATGTTTGGAATTTGAAAGGTTTGAAACTCTTCCTTTATAGGTATATGATAAATCTGTATATATATATATAACATCCAAGTTCACATGTTTTCTTGTAGTCAAAAAGTGGAAACACAGTTCAACACATTCCGAAACATGGGGATCATGAGGTTGCTACATTTCCAATCCAATGCCAAAAAAGTCAAGTGATGAAACTCTGCTTCCAAGGGGGGGCTGTGCACAACTTGTGATCCAACCAAACTCAAACTGCAACCAAAAACAGCTGAGAGGCTTTTTGTCAAAGAATGATCCGGTAAAAACCATCCCGGGGGATAGCCCCACATGCACTTAGATAGATATTAAACAAAAAAAACAGTTTGATATCTTGCCATCACCTTGGAAATCGTTGCTTATTTGATCCATTGCAGGTACTTGTCATATCAACAATACTGTTCCAGGAGTCCAAACATTGGTTTACGCATGGCATAGAAGTCCAGACCTATCTTTCGACATTGATCTTTTTCACACTAATTAGGACATATGTATACCTCTAACATCACAAAAAAAAACATACAAACACTCAAAATACATACAAATTTCGGGATTTTCATTGCTATGTTAGATTTGCTAAAAATATAACCGTTCTATTTACTACCAGTCATATCCTGGTGTTCCACGCATCCACCCGAGCCAATTCCCAGTACTTCAAGATGCAGTTAGATTGCCCACTCAAGACTGGACTGGGAAAAACAAATTATAGAATTCTGGGATCAAATCATCCCTAGTTGGTTGGTTTTTTGAACCACCCAGTTGAAAATATGATCGTCAAATTGGATCATTTCCCCAAATAAGGGTGAAAATAGAAAACATTTGAAACCACCACCCTGATCCAAAATCATACCCTCCTGGGAACGAACATGTCCCATTCCAAGGCACTGTTGAAAATGATTTTCCTTTTCCTGTTTAATGGGATATGCTAGTTTCCCTCGAGGGTCAAACCAGTTGAACGTAAACTTCACAACTGCCTTGGAAATACCCTTTCTCCCCTATCATGGAAGTGGAACATTGCCCGAAATGAGAGGAAAGTAACATTGGAGGGATCCATGTTCCACTTGCATGATTTTGGGAGGAAGTACATGTCAACAAATATCCCCCGTCCTCGAATAGCAGGTGGTCCTTGAGCCACTCTGGGAGTATCGAGAAGACCACAGGCTCAAATAAGGACACCATAATGATAGGGACAAATCTTCAGATATTGCGTGTCAAACGTATAAAACGTACATCAACCTCATCTTAGTTTCAAGCATCGTTCTTGAATCAAAAATCGAAAACATAGCCATGATTCCTTAACTAAATTGAGGCCAAACAATAAATAACACGCATGGACTCATAACATAGAAAGTCCATTCATATCAATTCAGAATCTTGAAATAAACCAATGACCCCATGACTGGTTCCATCTCATTCCTTTCGGCCCCCCACCTCGGCCGAGATCTTCCAACCAAGTTAAGCCACTCTTCGGTCCCTGTTAAACCGTGAAAATCGTGTAAACATTTCGGAGTTTGCCACATCTCAAATAATATATATATATATCTATATATTCATTGATTTAAATCATAGTAATGTTAATGTTATGATACCAATTCCTTATATAAGCGACTATGTAAATGTAAAATTATAAACTTCATATGATTTTATTATATTTAGTTGCTGGGGGATGGGTAGCAAAACAATTTGGCTGGCTACTTGAGGAATGACTGCCCCACAAGTCGCATTCAAAAATGTTTCAAGTGCCGTCATGGGAAGCAGTTGGCACACCTCTTTTAAGATGTTGGAACCTTTCTTCTTGCAACCTAACAACTTACATTGCGACAACCTCTCATAAACCAAATATATAATGCTCTACAATGCTCTACATCTCTGTTATTTTCTGCCAAACTTCAAATACAACTGTCAAACAAAATGACGATGACTTAAAGAATTACCTGCAGCAATAAAAATCCCTTTCAGTTAAATCATCGCTACAAGTGGATGTGTCAACAGGAGAGAACCTCCAAAGAAAAGAACATCCTCATTCAAATTGGTTTATTTTTGTTGTAAAACATTGGAATTTCCTTCTGGGACACACCATGACATGACACACCCAACAATCCAACGAATCCTACCATCACCGCGAAGCACCTGAGCGGTTTTGGCCCGTTTCACTGCTTGGGGCTTCGCCTGGTTGGTTGCCACTGCAGGGAATCAACGGCGACAACGTGTGTAACGGCTGGAACCTGAAAAAGGCCCCGAAAGGAACAGGAAAAGCATCTACACACCAGAATTTTGTTGGGTTCAAAATGTTATTTTTTGGGGGTGTAGTAAGATTTGTAGTTATTAGTTTCGTATGCATCTCTGTCATCTGAATATCACCTTTTTTTCATCCAAATACTCCAAGTTTTGTGAGCAGGTTTGAAACTGCTCGGGGGCAACATGTTTTTTCTTCCATACGAATTCCTAACGAATCAGTTTCTATCTCTTCAACAATTCTATACACACCTTATAGATTTCTCCCATGATAGACCGTGCCATCCAATAGCCAACAGGTGGTCAAATCCAAGACGGACGAATAACAGCACAGTAAATGATGCTTTATTTTCACATAACTTACATCCTCAGAAAACATTCAACATATCATAATGATTCATAATCTCATATTGAAATTCAAGTCATACTCTTCATTTTTTGTCTTACCGTCCAACCTTCCAAAAATGAAAAACAAAAAAAACACGCACCTCACGTGCTCGTATAGCCTCAATGGCAGCCTGTTCCTTCAAACGGCGTTGCTGACCTCCGACATCGAGGTCATGAAGAGGAAGTGGTATCAGGTAAGCTTGGTACTTGTAGCAACATATTATTATATAATACATATACATGCTGTTGATGGAAGAAATCCTGCACCACCTGGGATGGTTAAAGACCTTATAAATAATAGGATTAATCATCATCCTTGGTGGTGCAGGATTTGGTCCATCTAAATCAAAAGTATGTGTCATCCCCCACCACCAAGGTAAGGACTTTACCGTACCTGCTATGCCACATAGCTTTGTCAGCCCAAATTAGGGGCGCACCAAATCCATCTGCTTCTAACTCATGCACAACTGAATTCCTAAGGTAGGGTTCCCCCAAAAACACGCGTGACATGTACATACAATCTACAAATATATTTATGCACCATTAATACTTCTATTTGTGTTTTTGTCAACATGGAACTATTCTTCCGGAAACCCATGGATCTGTCAGTGTTTCAATCAGTTCTTCCGGTAATTACCAACTGGTGAACTTCTCACCTTAGCCCAGGAAGGCGGTTTTCTTTCCAAGTGGGGTCCTTTTCAATCCTTTTCTTTTGATTGATCCGTAAAATTGAACTTTGGATCCATATATATATATACACACACACATATTCTCCCATGGCCTTCGACGTTTCCAAGTTTCCATAGCTATTGCAGTTTCCAAAGGTTAGAGGCATCTGACCAGACTCAGATTCAAATCAGATACCTTTTGCTTTTCATCTTCAACCTGAGTTAGATCTCGTTCCCCGAGTTGAGATCATGTCAAATTCCATGAAGCAAAAACACCCAAGCCTCATGAGCCACACACTCGGGAAAGTTAACAAGGACCCCCAAAATGGATTGGTTTTCTATAGGGGAGTTTCCTTTTCCAAGGCGACATTGTCATGTTCCAGCCATTAGCTTTTAATGGGGTGTACATTCCGTCAATCAGAAAGAACACAAGGCTTTGCCCATGTCGCCTAATCTCAGTGCACGTCGCAAAGGTAGGCAAATCACTGGAATCCTTGGCAACGTTGTCATTGAAATTATGGCTCGCTGGGTATTGACTGTTTTTTTTACCACAGCTGTGTGTTTCAGACGGGCTATAAGCAACCATCTCAACCAAAACTATTCCTGCCAGGACTCAAGGCGATTGATTTCATGCTAAATAAGCCTTACTAAAGCCTGATTTCTATTGATTTCTGCTGAAGGTAGTTTAGAGATTTTTCGAGGTCCGTTTTCGTGATCGAAAAAAAATATGAAAATTAAGAGAGTCTTCACACACCTTTACCGGATCCCCCATTTTTAAGCATCCAACCGTGGCTCAAAACACAACACCTCCCACATTAAATGATGAACAAATCCATATCAAATGAAGCTCAAATCTCAGGAATGCAGTTTGGAAAGTTTGGTATTCATGGTATACGAGTTGAAATGGACCACAAGAAACTCTACTAATACTATCGCATCCTATGGTCCATGGTAAGGGGTTCCCATACGATATCATAAGCCCTACTAAACAAACCAGTAAAACAGTAAAACTGTCATTATTCCACCTACCTGAAACATCAACAAGTTTGAGTCTTACAACATGTCTTAGATTCTTAGATAACTTGTCATAGCTTCACTCATCTTCACTCCCAAGCAGCTCCGGCATATCATCCTGGCATCTTTTTGTGTACCCTCACTGGCGCATCGTTTTGTTTGGTAACAAAACGGATGTGTTTGTTGCAGGTGGCGACTGGTTTTTATTAAACCAGTCGATTTTTCAGTCCTTAACTAACAAAAATGGAAGGAAGCTGCACCTACGGCACCTGCTTTAAAAAAATGATTTGCTTTTCAAATGGAACTTTTCGGGGTGACGAATCTGTGAGTGAACTTCTCGTGCCAAGTAGCAGCTAGATTTCATCAAGTGAAGCTATAGTCAAGGAATCAAAAGCAAAAGAGTAGCTGATTCGAACAAATCAAGAGACATAAACATACATGTAGATATATACACATAATGATGAAAGAAAAAACATATGTGTTCATATCTAAAAGTAGTAAGTACATGCCTTTCTGGCTCATACTTCCTTTTTTTGGCATTTGGGCCACTTAAACGACCATTAAAACAATGGCTGGGATTGATGCTCCAGCAACAGCAAAATAGTTCACATCTAAATGACCCTTGTCTTGATACAAATACCTGGTCTTACATTTATAAATCTATAATGATTGGAAATCGAAGAGTTCAAACGTTTTAAACTAAATGACATGCAAATGATATGATAGAAAACAGCTATCGTCATATATCATCTCACCAATGTCTTCACCTTCATCGCCATGGATGCACCTGGCGGTCCCGGACGAAAAAAACAACTGCAATGCATTTGGGATGCAACAGAGGCATCACTGTTTCGGTGAAAATCCATGTATAAATATAAATACAATTATATACATGTTTGTACATCCACATCATGTAAACGGGATTTTTCAAAACTACCTGTATGTATTTGCATATTGTAGTATATTGTAGTCAAACGTGTGTATTGAGTCATCCATTGGGTATAGCTGAATAATATGAATTAGATCATGGACGATCATGGTTAGTAGGTGGTCCCTCCTGGTGGTTTACTATCCTGGAAATTCTGGCTATGTAAGGAGATTGATGGCATTGTTGCTATCAATAGTCAACTACCAACATTGACCACGGACCAACTAACCATTTGTTGAGATGATGCTAATGTGAACAATACGGTATAAAGATGACTATCCATTCAGTGTAGCGCCGTCCCACTATCCACTCGTGGAAAGTGAAGAGTAATCGGGGACCCTCTGAGAAGGTCCCCCCCTTCTTTGTCAGTACATGACGGAAATTTATATATATATATATATGAATCCTCGCTTTGGAAATGACACTTTGGAGTGTCATATATCAGACATCTCAGACATCATTTAGAACTGTTGCATCTATACCCCCCATCGAATCTTTCCCGCTTGGTTTCGCTCTTCGCCATTCGCATCTTTTTCCACGCAGAAGGCACAATCGGTCTTTCCAGTCACAATTCATCCGATTTGCGAGACGAAGAAGTTTCCTTCCAGGGCAATGGGTCTTTTCCGCGCAATTTCAAGAGACCTGGGCCGTGAAATCTCAAGAATGGGGAGCAGGACCGACCTACAAATATTGACCCACTACCATCCCAGTGCTCAGAAATATGTTTGAAAGATCATTCACATCATCCAACAAAACAATAAGAAAACCCATAGCGAGGAAGCGAGGATATGCCATACATGGATTCCGTGCCCATGTCCCTAAAGAACTCGTTTGGAACCAAAAGGTCAGTGAAGAAATGCTAGTACCGACAGCCCTGAAGCTGAAGCTACAGTCACCATTTCATCACCATCACCATACTGTTGATGGACAAAATCCTGCACCACCTGGGATGGTTAAAACCCTATAAATAATGGGATAATCATCATCCTTGGTGGTGCAGGATTTTGTCCATCACCATATTTCAAGACTTCACGGCCCAAGGGACGATTGACCAAAGGCCGTGGGTGCTGCAGTGCGGCTTGGTGAACGGCTCCACTGTAGTATCTGGCTGACTCGTGTTGCTGTTACCGAGTTGAAAACACCCCGTTTGGTGAAAGGAAACACCAAGCGGTAGTTGGTGGTTTCCATCCACCAACTATTAAATATGAGTCAAAATGGGAATCTTCCCCAAATAAGGGTGAACATAAAAAACATATTTGTAATCACAACCCAGTTAATGATTTGTTGCAATTTTGGGACTGGTATTAGAAATGATATACCGGGAGGCTAAGGGGCCATCTTTCTTCTAAGTGAAATCATTTTTTGCTTGGCAAAAAATGGCTTGGTGCTTGGGAATCTGATTGGATCTCGCTTCGGCCATATGTAAAGAGAGAGAGAGGTGGAGAGAGAGAAATGCCACCAAGACTAGATTCCTTCTACATCGTGTCATTGTCTTTCATTCTCCATCCTTGTAGGGACATGTCTTCACGAATCTCAGTGTTGTTCGTCCTCATTCCCGTAAAAGTCAACTGGATTCTTTCCAAAGATGACACAAGATATGATCATCGATAGGCCAGGGCCATGTTTACTTTCAATGCAAGATCTAGCCCCAACAGTGCTAAAATGGGTGACACTTGGGTGATCCTACCACATTTCCCTGAGAATCAAACAACATCTTTCAAAATGAATCCAGCCTGAACTCTCCATCAATCTGATTCCGCCATGGCTCCTTTGACACATCTAGCGCTTGTGTGGACAACCTGCAGGGAAGTCCAAAAAACGAGATTCGAGGAGACGAATCGCCGAATCGCGAGACAATCGGGAAGTGGTTCCCCGGTATACGGCCTGATTGGTCGATTGGGTTGAGTGCTACTTTTTGTTTGATTTTTAAGTTTGGGGGTTACACTCCCTAAAACTAACATTGCCCCCGAAGATAGGCCATCCGAAAAGGATGGCCAAATATTCCAACCATCCATTTGCAGGTGCTATGTAAGTTTCAGGGAGGGTAGCATCATTGAAAACACCTCAGTGAAAAGAATCTCCAGCATAGATTGGCAAATCACAACAATCCACCACAGTTCAACACCCTCAAAAATAATGACTCGCGATTTGAAATTGAACAGGGCAAAAAAACTTTACATCACCTACCTTTCCACCGTATTTTGAAAGACTTCTAAAAGTGCCTCCATGGCTAAACAATAGAGTTACCAAACATCTAACCGAGTTGCTGGGTGAGAACATCTCTTGTTTACACCAATGGAAATCTTCATAAAAACCATTTAAAACCCGTAACACAGAAAAACTGGGTCCCAGTTGCTCCACTGTTCCACTGGTGTTTGCCAGATGTATCATAAGGTATCTGGAACCAACGACCCGCATTTTTAAGACAATTCCAAAGCGGTAGCCGGAACTTCAAGGGACTTCAAGGAGCAACCCATGCCATGGACTTCAATGAAGTGAGATGTGAAAAATGATTCTGCATGGTGGACACTGAGGAAAGCCGAGCCGCTGGATGTTGTGTATATCTAAATATATATGTGTGTATTGTATATTTATTGTATTCAAAAGTGGTGAGCAAACATCAGCATGTTGCAACATGTTGCAACGTCTTGAATCTCTAGTGGAATAAAAACAAGCACTCCGAAACAAATTTCAATGCTGATCGTCAGTCAAAATTACACGTCAGAATAACAAATCTAAAATCAATGTAAATCAGAAATGAATCCATCCCACACAAATTAGTAAGAACATGAAAAGGAACGATAGAAACCTCCAGAAAAGAAAACAACATGTCGATATCCAGAAATCTGTTTGAAATTCAACACCTATTTGCTAGCTACTTCAACAACCCCATCGGTAAATAACCGAAACCTTTTTGCATTTGAACCTACCAACAGTACTTTTCTCGCAAACATGTGACACTTTTTAAACTTCGACCCCGTGTTTTCCACACCGTACCTGGCGATCGTAAAAGTGGACCACTCTGAAGACATAGTCCTGGTGGACTTGCAGTGACGCATGGGTGGTGATTTTTGAAACATCATGGTTGTCTAAAAGCAATCCATCTCTCTCATATGGTGCTCTTTCCCCAAAACTGCCATTCTTGGCCAAAACACATGCACCAAATGTGGTTGAGGTATTCATTCATCATGTTTCAATGACCGCCTAGATGATCATGGAAACAAAATTGGAACATTGGGGTGGCATCACATAAAGTGGGACAGTATCCTTTGTGGAAAACAAGATGTTCGTCAACATTTTGCAACAAAAATGCCTTCCCCCTTTTCCGGGTGAACACATAAAATAGTTGAAACCACCGCCAAAGAAAAATGATGTTTGAATTTCTTCAAGACGATAATCACCGACCGAATTATATATGGAAAGCATTAGACAGCTCCAAAGTGATGGCCAATGCCTCTGTAAAATCCGCGCAATCCTATGCTTTAACTATAGCAATTCCATTTTGTTTTTACTGATTCAAAGGCATCAAACTGTCCATCGTTACCATGTCTTGCAATGGGGAATCCCTATACTTGGACTTTCTACAACATTCTGCTAGCACCAAAATGTTGTTCCAAATTTTCAATACTTCTATCATAAGTAAGGTTTTTGCCCTGGCTTAGGAAGGACGCCCGGCGCGAAACAATCATCCCTTGACTTATTTCACCTGGGGTCTTGAAGCCGCCTTTTTCTGTGATTCTGTTGGTGACTGTAGTTCACAAGACTGAAACTTGAAAGCATATCCATTCCCACCGGAACAACTGTTCTAGATAGATACACGATAAAGTCAACATGACAATTTGTGTAGAAGCCACGTTGTTCCAGGAAAGATTGAAAGGATGTCAGGATAATGTCTCATTTTTAAGTATCACAGCTTGCTACAGCATCTTTGTTGTAAAGTCAGGCCGTAGCAAACATGTGCCAATAGTAACAAGATAGTAAGATTCCCAAGCTAGCAGTCCAATATTCTATGTGAATAAAGGCACCTAACCTTGCAACAAGTACTTGGAGGGTTGCCTTGAATCTGAAAACACGTTATTGTGCAAGGAATCTACCCCCCAAGAAATGCGTTATTATCCCCAAACTGCGTTCATTCACAACATTTTGTATCCCCATGGATATTATTATCCAGGGTACCCAACACCTTAAAAAGGGCTGTATCCCCCAAAACGTTGGGTCCATTGTCACCAAGGAATGTTGGGCCCGACTGGAATTTCATGACTTCGAATTTCAACACTTCGTGGAGGCAATGGAAGCAGGGAAGATGTGACTGAATCATACTCGGGTACCTTGATACTCGTCCATCATCATCATTATCATCATCATCATCATCATCATCGTCATCATCGTCATCATCATAAGACTTTATAGTTCAGTATAGTTTAGTCATAAGTCAACAAAATCACCAAGGCATATATAAACCAAATACCAAACACTATCACAGCCCATTGCTATGCCCTGATGTCGATGTCCCACCTGTCCACTTTCCAGGTGGCCATGGGATGAAGTAAAACATCCTGAAACGATTTCGGGTCACCATTTCGGAGCATGTTTTGCACCTAAAATAGCCATGAATGTCTATTCACATTCTCCAAACTCGAAGAAACGTGTGTTTATAAATTTGAATCACTGGATGATATGTAAAGGCAGCCACTAAATCTGAAGACAGAAACAAAAAAACTGCCAAGAAAAAAAACACAATGTTGTATCCGTTGCATCCATACAGGTGTCAACAACAACAACAACAACAACAACAACAACAACAACAACAACGACATGGCGGAGGTCAGCTGAGGTCATTGTAAACTGCTTCGCATCGACAATCATAGCTACATAGCTGGAGCCCCATGATCCACAGTTGTTGAGTCAAGGATACCAGCTACTGGGAACTTTTGTGAAAAATTAAAGAAAGCACTGTAAGAAAAGTTTTTCAAACTGGTTGAATCTGGGAAAAACACCTGATACCCTTGACCCACCAGCTCTACATAAGCAGGGAAGAGTGTCTGTTTCTATTCAGCATCCAGTGAAACATCATCCACACATGTGATAGTAATATTATGAAACATTCAAATGCCTTCTAAATTCCATCTCCGTCAAGGTACAATCTCTTCAAATATCATTGCCATGTTGCGCAAAATCAAGTGTTCTAACCTCAAGACCAGGCAAGAGTCTTTTTGGACTCTGCAAAGAACGGCGGGGAGAGTGAGGGCAACTTTTGGAATATCGGAGTCGCAAAAGATTTGTCCAAGCACATGGAAATAGACCAGTGATTTGGATTGATCTGGCATCATTTTGCCAACTACACAGAAAGCCAACAAAAATACATGTCCACTCCACATCACCTCATTTCCAAAAGAATTCATTACTAAATTATGATTCATCAAACATATATCAAGCAGTGTCACTGATGTCACAAACTATCACATTCCAGCAACATCCAAAAAATCCCCCATGAATATCCCAATCAACACATCTTCATCCACGGAAACCAAGTAACATGCTGCAAGTGGCACGGAAACCAGCACGATTCACTTGTGAACAAGGTCCAGTTTGTGCCACCAGCACACCTGGGAGGATAGGAGTTTTCATGGGTTTTCCGTTGGCAAATCCCTTATTGGATATATGAATCGACATCCCTGTTTTTCAAGAGATAACAAGAATGATGTTACAATGTTCATCAATTTTTGGGATCACTATGTCAAGGGGACTAGGAACATAGCCAATCAGGAAGCTGCACTGTTGATTTGAAAACCTAATAATTGTGCATCTGGGAATGCTGAAATCATGCAACGTCAACAACGGCGTTGTGGTAATCACCATGCAAGTTGCAAATTGTGCAGAATGATTCCTCGTTTGGCTTTCTTGCCATCTTTTGACGAAAGAACTGTGTGTAGACTGTAGATGGCCATGCTGTCTCGAAATGGGGTGCTACACGGTGAAAAACATAGTAGTAATGTATATCATATAGATGGAAGAGTTCCAACAAATTGTAACAACTTTTTGTTGAAGAGAATGTCCCATTTTCATGAGGGTTTCATATACAGTAGTCAAACACGTGTGGGACTTCTTTCACCCAAACTAGTCTGGCATCAAACCCATATATTTAGAACACGGTTTGAAAGTGATTTTGATTGCTCTACGGATCAGGAATTCCTCCACTGAGGTATATAGTATAGCATTCACTTGAGACCGTCAGTCCCAAAGGGGCAGGAATGATAACAATGAGGTATATATATATAGATACATGTAAAACGTCTGGTACGAGAAAGAAACAGCACTGTAGAACAAAAATAGGCGTGATATGAAATAATATCCATGTACATTCAATACATATATTATATATAATATGATTGATGATATATGTATGAATTACATCCGGTCCATACAACACAACTTCCTATTGATTACCAAGTACAGCCCATATCCTTGAGGCACACCTTTCACAAGTCTGTTAAGTCTCGCTTTCAGAAAAATAAGGCATCACCTATCATAACTTAAATATACACCCCCGAAAACTAACATGGAACCCCAAAATGGAGGTTTTGAAGATGATTTTCCTTTTCAGAGGGGTGATTTTCAGGTTCCAGCCATTAGTTTTTGGGAAGTAAACCTCCAAATCTCCAAAGTGTGGATGATTTATCATCAACCACATCAACCTACCGCAAAAAACAACCAGAGGTTTCCCCTCGAAAATCGAGCCAATTTGCCAAACAAAAACGTTCACAATTGCCAAGGCACTATCCTTATGCATATGCTTTCGGCAAAAACGGTAGAAACCTGGACCTTGCTTTAAAAAAAACGGCAGGGAAGAAAAATGGCAGGGTTCGGTTCAAACAAAAAAGAAACAACTCACAAAAATCAAACGACATCAGCACCACAACATGAACGATTCACTTGGGATGACTTAGGTCTTTGACATTTTCTCTGAGTCGTCTCTAGATGGTGTAGTTCCAACGCAGTTGAATTATAGAAAGGCAAAATGGATCATCTCCCCAAATTTGGGTGACCATGAAAATGATTGAAACAGCCACCTCGTTGTTTCCGCTGAAGCTATGTGTCGGTATTGACGCTACATGCTGAAAACCAAACTTTTGGTTCTTTCAAAAGCAACGTGCGACGAATTCTCATCATGCACATGATGTGGCACAGTCCAACACTGGAAAATGAAGACGACCAACATATATGAATATATGCACTTATGATGGTCCCATACTACAGGTAGTTGTAATGACAAAACCATTTCAATGACGAATGTGCTCAACCATACCAGAATCCGCAAAACCATTTTCACGGTGTCCCTGTTATATCTGTTATCCACTTCATGCATCCACTATCCCCCCTTCCGGGAGCCCATATTCAGTACCAGTCACTGTAAAGTTTCTCCAGGGCCTTACTATCAGCCACATCCGGGAAGTCTAAAATCATCACCTGGGTGTGTCGACCCAAGATGTTGGAGACAAAGCTGACTGACTTAAGTTCACGAAGATGTTTCTGTGCACCTTATTGATTGCTGTTCACATGACCTGAAATCTCTCATGATCCGTTTTAAACAAATGTTTAAGAATGTACTGGCCGACAGGAATGGGAATCGAAATTTGCAGAAGTCACTCACTTGTTGGTGCTTTAAAAAATAACGGGAAAAGAAAAAAACAACATCGTTTCCCGGTGCAAACATAAGAAAAGCATCGGGACCTCCAACGAGTCCCAATCATAACATTCCAACTTTAGACTTCAAACATGCCCGGGAAAACTGCAGCCTTCCGTCCCCCCAACTAAAATTAAACATGCCCTAAGACGAATGCTTGGACCCTCTAATCCAAGGGTTTGAACCTGTAAAGCAGGGGTCAGGATACTTAGGGTGTTTTCATTTAGTGGCCAAATATGTCTTGGTCTGATGACAAGTGCTATCAAACCCAGCTAGATTCTACTAACAATATGAGGTGATTTACCATGTTATCTTCAGAATGCAAGGAGAACAGTTGCACTTCTCAGACCAGTTCACGGATCCCGTGAGAAAGGATACAATAAAGAGAATACTGTAAATGTCCAGTCAATTCATGTGGATTCATATGGATTTACTGATTTACTACTATGTACCAGTAGTACCGCACAAGGCGGTGGCGGAAGTTTCAAAAATAGGAAACGTATAGGAGAGATTGATTGCTGTGATTGACGGATGTCAGAGCAAAAACATTGA